>JAHREE010000294.1:1236120-1284272 GCA_033628505.1 Tringa tobata
TGCCCACCCCACCCCCATTTCATTTTAGAGCTAAAATTGCATATCCTAATTGAGACTACTTATCCTGTAATTCAGGAAGGAATCTGGCTTTGCCATCAAAAAATGCCGATTCTGCAATTGAAGTTGAGGTCTTTCCTCTGCAGAATATTTAAGAATCTGGTTCTCAACGAAATGCCATTTAATTGCACTGAAGCCAGACTGAAGCCAGTACAAAAGTACTTGGGACAAGCCAGTAAGTGGGGTTGAATATTCATTAGTGTGCCTTTAAATTTTCTTCTAATTAAATCTATGTGGTATAGTGAAGCAGGATTTTCTTCAGTGCCTTAGCAGTGAGCTCAATTTTAAGACTGAGAACTAATTTTAAAAATAAATTCTCCATGATCTCTTAGTTAAATTCTACTCTTTTTACACTGGAGCGGGAAGCAGTATTTTATTTAGGCACACTCTAGTTGTATGTCGTATAAGATAAAAGAGGATGACCAGGAAGAGATACAGTCTAAGACTGTGACCTCAGGACATTCCATGGGAGGGCACAGACAGCTGGTGATAGGAAGAAGGGAAGGCTGAAGCCCTCTAGCTCTTCTGGGAAATCTTAGCCAAAGTAATTGTTGCATTAAAAATAAAAAATGGGGGTTTAGGTTTATAAAGCTTAACAGACTTCAAGTAAAAGACACAACCATAGACTTAGTGTTTCTCTTAGCCTTTCCAAACATGGGTCCTTAGTATATTCACACTCATGTATGATGAGGGCCCATGGACCCTTCCCAAAGCACAGCTGAACTCTAGGCCAGTAACTTCCCCAACAACATTTCCAGAGTGAAGGCCCAAGCTCCTCAGATATCTCTTATCTAGCAGCTTGGTATAAATCCCTATAGACTGCTTCGGCAGGGGGGTTGGACTAGATGATCTCCAGAGGTCCCTTCCAACTCCGTATCATTCTGTGATTCTGTGACCAAGAATTTTAGTAAATTCTGATCTGTACTGAAAACATAGATGTAAATGAGCCCCAAACCAGGTTGTGAAAATCTCCATTTCACATGCTTCTGCTAACAATCCACATCTATTCCCTATCAAGCTAGAGAAACATATTTTTAAACAAAACCCTCCAGTTAGCACAAGGACTTTTTGGCATGTAGTCAAGGAAGGGTCTGCATACCTGAGGGCTTATCTTTTCCTCCTATTGTGTTAAGTTTGAAAAAAGATATTGCAGCTCCTGCTAAATCTTGCCTTAGGCAAATATCAGTAAAGCCTCTCTGGAAAGACAGGTAAGAGCAAGGAAAGGGAAGGGAAAGAATGGAGTGACAATGCTTCACAAGGATGATTGTAGAGATTACAGGTGTTCAGCTCTTACACCTATACCCAATGCCCTTGCCTTTGCACATTTTTTTATTGAACATACTATTGTTTTATTCAAAAAAGGATACACTGTATCTTCCAAGTAGAAACTAGAAGTACGTTTTGGCTGTGCTTTTCTTCTCTCTCTCTGCCCTGCTGCGTAGCCTGGGTGGCACAGCAGGCAGTGTCCTGCAGAACCTCAATATGCTGGAATACCTCCCACTGTCTTCTAACTCCTGACTCTTCTGCACAGCCCTAGGAAATATCAGTGGTTGTGATACTTAGAACAGTTAATGGAGTTCTAATTTCTTAAGTATAATGAGGACTGTAAATTGGGGAACTATCAAGTGCTTTTTTTAAGCACTCTTTCCCTGACTTCTAGTAATCTGTAGTCCAAAACACTGAGGGGAGGATAATGTTTTGATCAGCAGAGCCGAGTGTTTTTTCTAAAACTGCTGGACAGAGTGCAAGTGCCTGAAATTCCAAGGTGGGGATTAAAGCAGCCTCTCTGAAAAGTGGCAGGGGAGGTTTCTGCCCTGAATGGGTAGAAACCATCTCCCTGAAGCCATTAGGGTTTTAAATATGTAATTTAGGGGAGGAACTGACTGAAGAGTGTAAGAACATTGAGCATCTTGAAGATAGGTGACAGAGTGCACATAAACAATGCTTGGGGTCTGGTGCCATGCACAGCAGCACTGCATACACTTCCAAAAATCTTCCAAAGAAGAAATCACTTGTTTATTCAGGAAAACTAGACCCTATAGAAGCAAAGCTGACATGGTTTGTAAACTGCAAGGAGAGTATCTCCATGGCACTTAAAAGAAAACCTCTATAATGTTCTATTTATAGAATAGTAAATTCTAATGTGACTTAAAATGAAAGACTTTTCCTACTACCTACTTGTAGATTGAGCTGTGTTAATCTGCAGAAGTACAGTTGGATAATGACTATCTGTTAAAGAACCTTTGAGGCAAATGATGCCCAAGAATCCCAATGATGCTCAGTGAAGTCTAAAGTGGGTGCATGTGAACCTCATGAGGTTCCGCAAGGCCAAGTGCAAGGTCCTGCACCCAGGTTGGGTGAACCCCCGATATCAATACGAGCTGGGAGATGAAGGGATTAACAATAGCCCTGACAAGAAGGATTTGGGGTTACTGGTGGATTATAGCTCAACATGAGCCAACAGTGTACGCTTGCAGCCCAGAAAGCCAACCGCATCCTGGGCTGCATCAAAAGAAGTGTGGTCAGTAGGATGCGGGAGGTGATTCTGCCCCTCCACTATGCTCTGGTGAGACCCTTACCTGGACTACCGTGTCCAGCTCTGGAGACCTCAGCACAGGAAAGACATGGACTTGTTGGATCGGGTCCAGAGGAAGACTACAAAAATGATCAGAGGGATGGAGAAAGGCTGAGAGAGTTGGGGTTGTTCAGTCTGAACAAGAGAAAGCTCTAGGCAGACTTTGTTGTGGCCTTTCAGTACTTCAAAGGGCTTATAAGAAAGATCAGGACAGACTTTTTAATGGACCTGTTGTGATACGAGAAGGGGTAATGGTTTTAGACTAAAAGAGGGTAGATTTAGGCTAGGTAGAAGGAAGACATTTTTTAAAATGAGGGTGGTGAAACACTGGAACAGGTTTCCCAGGGAGGTGGTAGATGAACCATCCCTGGAAACATTCAAGGCCGGGTTAGATGGGGCTCTGAGCAACCTGATCTAGTTGAAGATGTCCCTGCTCATTGCAGGGGTTTGGACTAGATGACCTTTAAATGTCCCTTCCAACCCAAACTATTCTATTATTCTATGGTACATAATGACCTTCACTGCACATAGTAATACCCCCACTAAAGAACTTCTTATTCCAAAGATCTCAAGTCTTTCTTTGCAGTATATATGAGCAGTTACTTGTAAGAATACCTTCATCAGCTTCCAAACTTTGGAGTCAAAAGCCTTTACATTAAGTAGCACATCTGCAGTATGTGACTTGAGCAATCCAACCAGGCATCCTAAGGAGATAACAACTTTGAACTCGAGTCTCTCCCATCTTAAATCAATAGTTTAACTGCCTGACCATCTTTTCTACAAAGATGGTTGCTGGCTGAAAATCATAATCTTCTGTAGTACCTCATAGTAGGCACCCAAAATCAAAATTTCCCATTGTTTTGTAGCCCACAGGCAAATATTGATCTCTTTGATCACTGCAAAGTAATAATTGAATAGAACAGCAGCTGGTCTAAAGAATTGTAGTGGACTTTAGATCTTGCCCTAAAATTGTGTGAAAGTTACTGAACCTAAAAGAAAATAAATCTTAAGGCTTTGATACCATGCTAAGTAATTGTTATACTTGGGAAATGTTTGCACTTGTTATTTTTTTTCCTCCTTAAATGTTCCCAGTGTTCTGGGAGATTTCAGAATTTGCTGGAGTAATGGTTCTTTTTCTCCATCAGTTCCATTTATAATTCTGTTGTTTCTCTGAGCCAAAATAGGCAGCCAAGCTTACTCTTGTTACTATTATTGTAACAACAACACAAAAGTTAGGGCATTTTTCAAAATGAAGCCCATTGGAAATAATCCATTTTTGCAAGCAGAGAAAGATAAGAGGATCAGGCTGGCTGCAACCATGTAGTCAATTCACAGTCCTTCAAAATTTCCCAGAATATGCAGCAGTTGTCAATTAACTTCTTTCTTAGAAATCAGTCAGTCTTCTTTTAGGGTATGGTTAACAGAGTGACCTGATTGAAAATCCTTAAACTAACAACTGGAACCCCTGGTATACTCGCCATCTCCAGTACACACAATAAAGTGAGCTGAAGTCCCTTTGCTGATATCTTTCTCTGTATTGAAGACAGTGCTGCGTTCAGCAAAATACACAGTATTTCTTCTTTATACAGGAGAAGATTTTAGGAAAACTGAATTCAAATTTCCAACTAAGTTGGTGCCTACAGACACAGGCATCTGTCAAATTTTTCAAACACATCCACATGTTTATGCACAGCTTTTGAATATCTCGCCTCAAGAGTGGGGTTTTTTTGTGATTTTTTTTTTTTCAACATGGAAGCGGGTAGCTACTGAGAGAGTCTGTAATGAGTCAAATAAGGAGCATTTACCGCAGACTTCCTTTGTACCTTACTAAGTGCTGCTTTATCATTACACTGTTTACCAGAGTTTTAAACAGAGAAAGACACAGGAAAAGAAAGAGTTTGAAGGTGCATTCACAGAGACTAATATTAGCCTGCAGAAGCAAACCTACCTATATTTCTTCCAAACTGAAGAAATGGGGAAAAGAGAAGAGGGAGAGAGGCTTGCCAGAGCACAAGTTGGAAATGGAGTTGAAATTCAGTTGTTTTGACTTACCCTCTGGAGTAAGTGTATCTTACAACAGTAATCATAGGAGGAATTTAAGAAGATTAGATCTGGTCTCTGAATCCATTTACATATGAACTTAAACCCTGAAAAAGAAAAGTAGGAAGACATAAGCTTAAATCCATGACTCTTTGTAATTTTTTCTTAGCTTGGGCAATTCATACCTAATATCACTCATTAGCAAAAAATCATACAAACAGTTTTGAACATTTTCACCTGCCAGATCCTAAGACAGTGCTCAATAGTTATGAGCAAAACTTGTGCATGTCCTACATCAGCTGAACTGTGGGTAGAATTAGTCATGCTGGTTGACAGAGTTAATTGAAATTCAGTCTTTTTCATTGAGCTGCTGATTGACTTTGCTTTTACAAGTCTAAATTATTCATGGAAGAACCTATGAAAATGAATTTCAGCCTCTTGGTTATTTATGAAATGTCCACTGTGACATTGTGCAGCTTGTGATTAATTACTGGAATAGCTTTTGTTACTTTTCTTCTCAAAATTGCACCATGGCAAAATTTTCAAGCAGGAGGATAACACCAAGTACACTGCATTTCAAACATCACTTGAGGCTAGGGAGAAAAGAAATCCTCTGTTTTTTACTGGCAGGATGCCGTACATCCATATGTACACCACAAAATCACTGCATCTCTGTGGAGATACATGTGCACAGCTTTGAGCTTATTGTCCAGATCTTAGGTGAGACCTGTTGAAAATTTGATTCACTGGGGACTGAGAAGCCAGAGGAATTCATAAGCAAATATAAAAAGATTGAATGATGAGTCTCCTTAACACAGCAAACAGCACAAAAATATTCAGCTGTAATTAAGAACGAATTTGAAACTCAGATCAATTTCTGATTAAAAGAAGAAAAAAAAAGGAAATCATCTTTGAGTTCAGACAAGTGGGCTGTTACAACACGTCCCAAATTCAGGCTTCTACAGAAACTTACCTTTATCCATGCAGTCTGTCTTGTTAATTTTAAAATAATTATTTGCATGCTTGGGATGCATTCTAGATATGGAAATTGAAACAAATTAAAAAAATTATTAGCCAGCACACATCAGCTTACTTTTTCTTAAACATAATAACATTTAATAAATTTAGGCTATTTTATCAGAAGTAACCTGACAGAGGGTAAAAATCTTGATGCTTATATCCAGCCCTTGAGCTGTGCATATACAAAACTCAATTTAAACCTTAAGCATCTCTAGCACCCTCTTATTTGAGACATTTGCATGCATGCTTACCTTTTGGTGACACCATTTACACATAACGATATGAGCTAATGCAGTGTTTATAGCTTCTCCTGTACTACGGATTTTGTGTTGTGATATTGTAGGGCAGAAAAGAATGAAAAGTACCCAGAATGGACCAAAAATTTACAGATATCCTAGCACGAATGATTTTTAGTGGTAGCTAAAACGTTTTTTAGCCATAGTTGCTTTTCAGCAGATGGCACTGTAACAGCATTTGAACTGAATTCCTGAATATGTTTCGTATATTGTATTGTAGACATAAATTAGTCCTTGACATTGAAATTTGACATTTCAAGATAAATGTCTCTTTTTAAATGATTTTTGAATCAGTGGGAGAGAGGATATCAACTAAAAAGTAAAGTAATATATCACTGGTTTGGGATACTTAATTTTGGATAGTCTCTATATATCCAATAATAATGTGGTTATTTTAAATTAAACTAAAATGCAATCCATCCTTTTTCATGTCTCCATAACACTTATATTTTAGAGTAATTTGTCCTGATGCTTAAATGTACATTTTGCACTTCGTGGGAAGAGATAATGTCAAACTGGGGATTACAATTTCTGTCCGGGTATTTGACCAGTCTTGTGCAAAAGTAAGAAATGCATAGAGGCTGCCCACCTATCATTCTATATTAAGCATTTTTCAGAAGCTTGTTGCTATTTTGTTTAAAGTCTTTCCACATTGATAAACACTGTGGGTATATACATTTGGCATTGGATCAATATTTGGCTTTGATCTCAATGTCTCAAATATTAATTTAAAGCTGAATACAAGGGCATTTAACTCCATCCTCCAAAAACCACCTCAGTGGCCATTTCAACCACTTCCTTTCCCTCCTTCATGCCAGTATCTGATCTCCTTTCTGATTCTTTCCTTAGACCTCTTGCTTCTTTCTCAACCAACAATTCTCCAATTGCTTTGCCTTAAACTAGGTGCTTCTTCCATTGTTAATTTTCAGCAAGCCCCTCATTTCCACCTCCACCATCTGTTACTTTGTTGTTTCCTTATCACAAAGTACACAGGACCTACAGCACTGGACGCTGTTATGGGATCCTAGCCCACTCTGACACTTCTTGGGGAACCAAAGATGTTAAGTGAAAGGCAGACATTTCAGGGTTAAAAGTGACATGAAAGAACCATCACGTACAATATTATAGTCACAGAACAAATGAGTATGGGTTGTTTGAAAGTAATACGAGTTCTGAGAAAAGCTGAGAAGATGCATGGTTTTTCTGAATCGTTAGCTGGTACAATTGTTACAGTTTATTTGTGTGGAGTGGGTTAGTGAATTTCCTGTTCTAGAGGACAAAGATTTTTGACAAATCAGAATTTGAACACACTTATTTTTCCAGGAAAAAAAATTTTTTTTTTTTCAAATATCCAGAGTAACTTTTTGTTTCAAATCTCAAAAACACTCTTAACCTCTAAAATTTCTTTCTCACTCTCCTCATATCCACTTTATCTGTCAAAAAAAAAAAAAAAGAAGAAAAAAAAACTTGAAGCAGCTTAGAATTCAATAGTGGCATCATTAAGGTTACAATTATATATGGCATATTAGAACCAGCTATTGAGAAAGAGGGCAGGTTATGGTTATTGCTTTGAGTTAGGTTTTCCTGATACCTTCTCTGACTTGTGGTTTCTGAAAACAATGTTTTATCCAGCTGGCAGAATAATTGGAACTCTTTAAATATGAAAGCAGGCAGATAATGAGAAGAAAGAATGACTTTTGAAGACCTGTGTGCACCTTCAACAAGTCCCTTGAGGAATATGGAAATTAAATACTTTGCTATAAAGCATTTTGGGTTTCATTTAATTTACATACTATCTGGGGCTCTGATTCAACACAGCACTTGGCTGCTTTCTGTGTGCTTTTACTGAGATCAATAAAGCAACAAATGTACTTGAAGTTCATGAATCGCACCAATGCTGACTTGCCTTCTGTTCTGCAAGGAGCCCACCACACCTCAGAATTCAGTGCCTGAACGATGAAGTCTGAAGCTGAATCTGATAAAGTAAGAGTCTGAGACCTAGACATCTGTGAAGAAAGAAGACAGCTGAATATTTTCAAAAACAAGGGACAAACCATGTAACCAAATGAATGGATCATACATTGTGGGATGGGGGTAGGAGGGCTCATAGAAGACTCCGAAGTGTCAGAAGAATTATGGCTGGTAACACTTTATGTAAACCTAGTTGCTTGGTGAGTAGATGACATGACAGGGACAGATCAGCTAATTGTCCAGCATTGCCCACAGCTGAATACAAAATATTGAATAGAGAGTACATAGGTACACCTAAGAACTCCTGGTATGAATAACCAAAAAAATGGGAACATGCTCCTTAAAGAGAATTCATATTTTGAAGATCAATCAGAAACATTTTTCAGTTTGGCTATTTAAAGATGTATAAAACAGTTATAGTGGCATATTATACCTTATTAATTACTTGTCATTTCAATTGGCTTCCATGAGACATCTATCAAACCTCTTAGTTATCTAAGAAAATCTAGGAATTATCTCAGTAAGTGTTTTTGAATAAAGCTTTTTCTCAAGGACAGAGTAGATGTGCAGTCATACTATGTAACCGTCTGCTGGTCTCCAACCGATAATTCCTGAAATTGTTGGCTAATTTCAGCCAAATTTGAGCACTGTGAGGGATGGTATGGGGCACAGAGTTCACCTGTTTCATGAGATAAACAGAGGAGTAGAAGACAAAGACTTTGTCTTCTGAAGAAGTCTGCCATGTCAGATCAGCTGTATTATTAGATACCAGATACCTCAGGAAAGAGACCTTGTGACTCACACAGTGCCAGGAAAAGGCTTGCTTGGAATTTACTTTAATTGGGTACGGACTATTACAAACTCGGATCACAAAACCTCAGGACACCAAGCTTCAGTCCCTCTGCCCACAGGATTAGCTGCTTTTCAGAAGCCTTCTCCCCTCATCCTCCCCTTGTATCTGTCCTCCTTTGAAGATACACACATTCTTACATGTTTTAGACGCCCAGGCATTCGTAATTAAAGTTATCTAAATATACAATTGCAATGGAAAATCTGTGTTTGCAAGGTTCAAAACTATCTCACCTCATTGATTTTTTGCAAACAGATTATATTCCTTTGGCACATAATTGTACATCAACAGATTTAAGACTGAAGATGTGTACTTAAGTTATCTCTGTATAAAGGTGTGCAATGAGTTGTTAATAGTGGCAAATGGCTTATTAGTTACTTGATATAGGTGAGACAGAGGTTATTACTTGCCCAGCCCAGGTGTTTGCGTACATTTCCTTAAGATTTTCACCAAAATATATCAAAACAATAACTGTGCTGCAGCTCTTATGCAAAGATCTATATTCCTGTGCAAGGCTGCAGTGGGATTATGCGGCAGAAGGAATCTCTAGAGACACTGTGACTGACTCACACCAGCAGCGGCTGAAGAGACTGCATATTTCCTTCTAAACACAAGAATTTAATTCAGAGTAATTAGAAAAGTAGATGCATGTTTTTGCTTGGGAGAATTTCTATGCAAGCAGAGATACTGTCTCAATACGGGAGTCAATTTTTTAAATTTTATTATCTGTGCAGCACTTTACCGACAACAGAAATCCCCCAACACAGTTCTTTTCCTTTCTGTTTCTTATTCCTGCCTGCAGAATGTCTTTTGAAGGTAATCCCCATTCTTCTTTCTCTGCCTTTAATGTTGTATCCTTATCGGGGAAAATAAACCTTTCTTCAGATACTTTAAATTGTTTGTCCTGAGAATAGAATCACCTTCAAACACACTGTCCAAACTAGTAGCAGTAACTCTAATAGTAATAGTAACTTCAATCATATTATTATTTCAAGTGCATTTTAGACACACTGAGGTCAGTTCTTATTGATTGAGTACTCTGCAGACAATCTCACATTTAGTAGGGACATGAACAAAGTTAAGTGCATCATCATCCTGAAAATGTATTAAGGAATTCTGACATTAATGTGAGGAAGGTTGTCTCTTTTCTGCAGTAGATCCTTTAGGATCTATTATCATAAACAAAAGTAGGAATCATAGAAATCATAGAATCATTTAGGTTGGAAAAGACCTTTAAGATCATCGAGTCCAGTCATAAGCCAAACATTGCCAGTTCCACCACTAAACCATGTTCCTAATTGCCACATCTACAAATCTTTTAAATACTTTCAGGGATGGTGACTCAACTGCTTCTCTGGGCAGCCTGTTCCAATGCTTGAAGTGAAGAAATTTTTCCTAAGATCCAATCTATATGTCCCCTGGTGCAACTTGAGGTCATTTCCTCTTGTCCTATCACTTGTTATCTGGGAAAAGAGACCGACCCCCACCTCGCTACAACCCCCTTTCAGGTAGTTGTAGGGATCAATAAGGTCTCCCCTGAGAGAGTAATTTAAGTTCATTATTCTTGTCTGTTTTTTTCAGTCACTCACATCTTCTTCCACAAGTGAAACCAAATAGCTTTGAGATTTAAAAGATGGGTACAACTGGAAAAAACTCCTGGATATCATAACACATCAGAGCAGAGCCCTTGGAATATGAGCCCCATTTAGATTTGTAGTGAAGTGCAGCTGTGGAGGGGGGCCAATGTGGCTTTTATTCCAGCTTGACACTCTATTAAGCCTCAGTTGTTAAATGTCCGAGGGTAATCTTTAACCCTCAATCCTGCTTCTTCCTGATACTGTTTAGCTGGTGGTAGAGTTCTATATAGGTCTACCTACATCTACCTACATCAATTAGTCATAAATCAATTAAGCTTCACATTTGTCCAGCATCCAGGCCTTTCTACTATGAATCAGTCCCTTTCCAAATGCAGGAAGGATTTTGGCAGTAACAGTTCTCTGCCCCCCCCTACCTGCCAGCAGATCTCCTACGTAGAAGCAGAGGGAGTAAATATGGACAAATACATGTCATACATTGCAAGAAATCAAAGATAAGTTAACTATGTACAAACACATATCACACACTGTAAGAAAAGAAAAGAACAGGAGGAAAAAAAAATTAAAAGCCTGTAACGTTCTGGTGTTCTGGCAGAGCAGTGATTCACCACTGGGAAACTGTGCTATTTGCAGGAATCCTCACCCATCGCAGGCAAGAGGGAGACCAATGTGGTGGGAAGCTCAGGAGGGAGAGGATGGTGGCCAGCAGGTGTTGGATCACTGCTTGGCTACGTCCCAGGTTCTGCTATAAGAGAAGTGGGAGAAAGGGAGAGGGAAAGCCAGCTCCTCTCCTGACCAGCTTAGGTGCCAACAGCCGGGCTACTTGCAGTGCTGCAGTGGAGCTGCTTCCACTGCTGCCTGGAGGCTGGAAATCAAATATTGCAATCAATTTTTGGGCTAGCTAGAGACCTTTTCTTGCCAGGGTATGGCATTTTAAGGAAGGATGTGAAGTTTGACAGGAGGTCAGGCTACATATATTTATATAACCTATAAATGATAACAGTTTCCTTCATTCATGGCCTGGGACCTTGTCTCTAAAATGCTTCTCTTCCTCATCCAGTCTGTGCCTCCAGGACATTTTTTAAGTCACATATGAGACCTTTGAAGGTTCCTCTTATGGCTGTCTCCTATAATGTCTCATAATTCTTTTTCCCAGCTAAACAGATACCTTAAATACTGCTTTAATCCTTTTACCCGGAAACAGTGAAAGAACCACATTTTACCCTACCTATGACAGAGAACAGAGACCTTATCCAAAATCTGCAAAGCTATGCAGTTTCAGTTCATAGGAATTTAAAAGACAATCTCCTTTTATTTCCAACTGTATGAACACCTCAACAGGAATCTTAGAACATTCCAAATTTCCAAGTACAACTCATCAAGTGTCCCATATATCCCTTTTGGTCCCATTTAAAACCCCCATTTAAAACTCCACCTCTTCTTTAAAAAGTACGAGAGCAGTCTAAAAAAATAAACAGGATTTTGACAGAACAAAGACTTCATACATGTGCTTAACTATACACACCGCATTTGATCTCAATTTCAGTGGAATGCAGAGTGGTGTCTAAAAATATACATAAATCTGGAGCCTTGGGTCTTGTTTAAATTACAGCTTTGTAAGGAAACAGTAAACTAGATAAGTTCTGTGAGACACAAACTTTTTGAAGCTCTTTTTAGAAGGTTTTGCGTGTGTATTATCTTTGGGGTATACAAGTATTTTATTTCCCTTACTCCTGCTAACACCACTTGCTACACTCTCTGGTCAAGTAATGGCAGAGAAGTTGCATTGTTATGGAGCCACCACACGCTTTTCATAGCTTGCAGACCTGGCAAACCAGTGTGGGTCACTCAGTCAGTCTGTTCCTTGACCCAGAATCGTATGGAAGTGCAGCTTTTCATATGGTGTTCTTTTGAGAGAAGTGCCTCAAAGCTATTATTATCGTGTTGAAGTCAAATTAGATCTGAATGTGAGCTGGAATGTTAACTCCAAGTACCTTTCAATTTTTGTGGGGGTCTGGATTTGATGTTGTTTGGGGCATTGACATAACACAAATTTGTCAAGGGCTTATAAGGCTGAGCGCAGCTTAAGAATACGTAAAATTGTGTTTTTAAAATGAAACATGGACTGTTTAACAAGCTCATCCTTTCTTTAATAAACGCTACTGACTTCTTATGGGCAATCTCTCTCAGCACATAATTCAGTAATATCTTGCTTCAGGACTCCTTTTTTTTACTTATCTCTTCTTTGGCCTGTTCCCAAGTGCCTGGACCTCTTCCTCTCAGGCTCTGCTGACAAATATCTCTGATTACTGCCAGAAACTTGTGGCTTACTTTTATTTTAACAAGGTAATTTTATTTTGCAGTCACTGATGTTTTTCTTGACCTTTTCTTCTTTCCTGAGGATGGATTAACGTGTTGCTCTACAAAAAAAAAAAACCACAACAGTGAATGGAAGATGGATACAAATAACTATAAAGTGTGTAATGCGTCATACGATTTATTCAGCACGGTGCACTTTCAAAATTAATTATACCTAACAAGCAACTAAGACTGATGGGGTTCATGTGTAGGTCTGAATCTAACAGATATAAAAGCAATGATTTCTCAGTGACCTGAAATTTTAGTACAATGACTTATTTAAGAGTAAGACCTAAACTCCCCTCACAAGGAACAAAGTTGAATGCCATTAATTTGAAAAAATTATGCCTTTGGCTGCTTTTTCTGGAATGTTATTGTCAGAGAGCCATTATATCACTATTTTCTTTCTGAAATGGGCCTGGGGAATATAGGATTTTTATTTGCTATTTGTGTGGGTTTTATATGGAAAGATTCAATATGAACTGAGATTGACATCATTAAGCCCCTTTTGTATCTAGGATACCAGTACATTCTGAACATTTGTAACTGAAAGTACCCACTATCAGGAATAAAATTTACTTAATAATTTATGTGGCTATACACATTGACTCCAATTAGCTACATTGGACCCTTCTAAATCCAGCCTGCAAGTCATGAATATACTGTTTTACATGTCATGTGGGAAGGACGGGCCAAAACCATTACTATCACATGCAAAATAACCACTGTAAAGTAGCAAAGAGAAATTCTTTTTAAAGTAAGGTCTGCAGTGAAAATGGCAGTGGATTCTTTTTTATTTTAAGACTGGTGAAAGACATAAAACTCATCATTTATATCACAGCCCTGGCTCAAGTACCAGGAGACTTGAGTTGAAATCATAATTTAGTTATAAATGCAAAACTATCTTTCTGAACTTAAAAATCAATGAAAGGAAGTTTGAGTTGCACTCTAATGGTTTGGGCACTTACTTGGGAGAGAAAAGCACTGGATTTTTTCTAATTACATTATGTGTTACAAATGCACAACAACATTATTAAAAAACAGACGAGTAGTAGGTTCCATGCTCACAAATCCATACGGGTGAACAAAGAGAAAAAACAAAAAACGATCAAACAAACCAAACCAATCCAACCAGTAATGTTCTTGAACTTGCGTTTACCAGACAACACTTGTCCTGTGAGAACAGAACTATATTCCCCAAAGAATTGCTTACTCATTTGGACAACAAAGAGGAGGTGATGTGGTCTGCATGGGCACTAAAGAAAGGGACCCTTTTTTTTTCTCTTTGTCTCTTACTAAAATCGTGTCCTAAGATGACATAAAATTCCTGCATGTCACCGTATGAAAACAGAGGCTTCATACTAAGTAGAGTCTATTGTCTTAGCAGCTGAAACTGCAGAACAAAAACTAAAAGCCCCAACCCCCACATCAAAAGAACAAGATTAGAATCACAAAGCCGAATTTTCAAAAGCAGGGAAGTGACAGACTGAAGACTGCCAGAATTTTCTTTTTAACAATTTTGTCTGTAAGTATATGACTGCATATTATCGAAAGGTCACCAGCCTTCATTTCTTGCACAAGAGTGAATACATACTATATTCAAATTAATGAGTAGTTATGCTTATTTTCTTCTTATTGTTGTGTAGATAGCTCCATGCCCTAATACAATACGTTTTGAAAACGTCAGAGCAGTAAGAGGTGATATTAACCTCAGTTTTATGGCTCTGGAACTAAGGTATGAAGAAAATGAGATGCACATTAGGATAATACATTTCAAGAGCACCACTGGGAAGGTCTAGTTAATGCTGAAAGCAATTAAGCTAGAGGATGGACCTTTTGGAGATTTAACTACTAAAATCGATTTCTCTTGATCATGTGTAAAGTGTGATTTTCATAACATAACAAAAAACATGTCCTTACCATAAAAATCCCCCAGAGCACCACATCTGCCATTGCTGCAAAGCTTGTGGTGGCTGAAGAAGTTCTCACCATATTGTTAATGGCAACCCTTCAGCTTTGTCCCACAGTATTGCTGGAAGATTTTGTTTGAAATACATAGTCAACTTGAGTCACACACCTAGTCAGGAAAAAAGTAAGTCTTCCTGAATGATATATTTCAAAGTTTTCTGGCAACATTTTCATTTTATGCACATAGTGTGTGAATTTATGTTAATTATACAGAGAGAAATCTGCATCCAACAGAGAAGACTGGCTACAAATTTTTTCTTGCTTAAAAAGGGACGCTCTTTCCCATTACATTTCTGATACTGAAAGTAACCTTAAAAATAATGTGGTTTGTTATATAAAGCAGAAATTGATTTTCTGGTTTTTGCCTTTTTTTTTCTTTTTAGATTAAGGAATGCCCATGTTGCATTTACTAAGTTTATCTCAAGATAGGAAACTGGAATTCTTTGTGACAAAGAACGTATGAGAGAGATATAGAAAGCAAATACATACTGAGCTGGACACTTCTGGCCTCCTTATGCTGTTCCCATTTTACACTCTTGCAGCTGAACTTCATTTGAATATAGAGCTATTTCATGTTGACATTTATGAAAGTAAGAGGTGAACTGGGATCCTCTTCTATGGTTTCATTCTGTGCTGACATAAAATAATGGATGCAAACATCATAAGCACATTAACTTCTAAAGTCAGTTTACTGAGAAAATATTAAATAATTAAAAAATCAAGACTTTTTTGTCACAACAAACCAGCTATTAGTGTAGTCAGATCACTCATGCAGGCCTGAGAGAGTGCATGTGCTATCTGGTAATGGTAAACGTATTATTAATGCATACAACTTGCCTGAGTACATAATAGCTGTCACCTTATATTTAATCTGTGTCATCAGTAGACAAAAACACACTGCTTTTGAAACAGCTAATTCAGGGTAGCTATGACTATGGAAAACTGTAGTCAAGGCAAAAGAAAATCAATTTTACCTCCATGTCAATAAACATAGTAAAGTTTAGACTCTTCCCTAACACATTCCCACAACTCCTTTACCAGCCAGTGATGCAGAACTACCCAGTGTGCTTGTTTCGCCTCCAGATTGATAGTAATTCAAGAGCACCTGCTACATATCTTGGTTTAGCTTAAAGAAATTACTTTTTCTCTTGACAGGAGAGCACCTTGGTCCCGAAACAACATCAGGAAATCATGTATATGCTGACTGAATTCCTGACACCACGTTTTCTTTCAACATCCTGAGGTTTCCCTAAAGGCATCTCATTCTAGTCCTGGTGGGAACATGCATTGTTGGAAACAAAGAACTTTGGTGTTCATCATGGATGCGTTTAAGAGACGATTAGATGTGGTGCTGAGGGATATGGTGTAGGGGAGGACTTTGTAGAGTAGGGTAGATGGTTGGACTCGATGATCCCAAGGGTCTCTTCCAACCTAGATGATTCTATGATTCTATGTAGAGGACTATATCTGAGCTAGTCACTACAAAATCCTTCTATAATTAAGGAAAACAAAAATGCGCTACCATAAGTGAACATTTTTTCTCCACTGACCAAGGTAACCTAGGGAAAATAATTCAAACATTATGTGTTGTGGATGGCTAAAGCTAGGGAAGGTGAATCCCACCGATAGTGATGAGACACTGTAAATAAATCAACTATGACTGATAAAAGATTTTTATCCCAATTACCTGAAAAGCACAGGAAAAGATTTAATGTTAATAAGGTTATCCAAAATGAGGAAAAGTGCTATTAAAAGTCAGCTGTAGATTTAGGAAGGATTCTCTTATTTTCCCTTCACATGTTTATTGAAAAAAAAAATGGGCAAATTTATTGAGCATTTCAATCAAAAACTTCTGAAATGTGCTTTTAGAGATTAAATAATAATTTGACTTGCTTAACAATAAAAGAGATAATAGGAGTTTATTATGCTGACAACTCCTACAGTTACATAATCTTGCAAATGCATCTACCTGGACAGTATTTTTAGATGAATAAAATCTTGAAAGCTGTGACACCTCCCTTCATTTTCTCAAAATATCTGCAGTTGCTGGTCATTTGGGTTGAAGGTAAAGAATATTGCCAGAATTTTCAAAAAATGAGGTTTCTGTTGGCATAACCCTGAGCTCTGATTACAGATACACTGTTCATGAAGCTTTTCATGTACCACCTTAGTACCTACTTCCGCTGCATTTGTGTAACTAAAGGTGGACACCCAGAGTCTAAGGATAGTGTCTACGTGTGAGCTCCTAGTATAATCAGTGGAGATCTAGGGCAGAATTTAATTGCATAGGCATTGGCATGAGGTTGTGAGGTATTCCATCAAGATTCCAGCTGAAAAAAGTCTTCCATACTCCTAGATATATAACTGGTATAGAATCACAGAATGGTTTGTGTTGGCAGAGACCTTAAAGATCATCGAGTTCCAAGCCCCCAGCCATGGGCAGGGACACCTCCCACCAGATCAGGTTGCTCAAAGCCCCATCCAGCCTGACCTTGAACACTTCCAGGGATGGGGCATCCACAACTTCTCTGGGCAACTTGTTCCAGTGTCTCACCACCCTCACAGGAAAGAATTTCTTTCTAGTATCTAATCTAAATCTCCCCTCTTTCAGTTTAAAACCGTTATCCTTGTTCTATCATTACATTACCTGATAAAGAGTCCTTCCCTATCTCTCCTGTAGGCCCCTTTATATAGACAACAGAGCTCAGAAACTGACTAATGTCATCTTAAAGTGACCTATATTTAGTCAGCTGACACGGTCCCCAGGCTACTACAGGCACAAATATTCGACAGAGAGCTAAGGTAAATCTGGGTAATGGGTAAGAGGAGGCTCAGGTACAAGACCCTACAGTGGTCTGGCTCACCACTGTAAAGTCAAATTCCAGGCTTTCATATTAGTAATTTTTCATTGTCATCTAAGTGAGTTAGGCACATGATGCACTTAGGGCTAGGTTAAACCACCAGTGTGTAGATGTGTAATGTAACAGCTTGTGATTTCGATAGGTAAACAGATGAATGAGTCAAAGCACCTGCTGCCTTTGGCAGCCAGATTCTAGCTATCCATACCATCACTGCATAAAACAGTGATTGTATTGCTGAAGTCAGGATCTCTGAACAGGTTATAATCTTTCAGACCCCTCTGAAAAAAACATATTCCTCTGTTTATCAATAAAACAATAAAATAAATGATAAGGTGAAGCGGGATAAAGTATCGACAGAAATATTTTATTAGCTACAAAGAAATCATATCTTGTAGTATAACTACATTTGACATATTAAAATAAATGATAAAAAGAAAAACCTTACTGAATTCTGTATGGTTTTGACTAATAGCTATGAAGATTTCATTATTTTTTTTTCTACTAGCTGCTGTTTTATTGCATAATATGAAGAAAATTGGCTTTTAAATTCTGTTCTTCTTGTGTTGGCACAGAAAAAAAAAGTGGGTGGTAGGATATGGGTGTGGAAATGCATTGGGGAATGAGGTGAAATGATATAAAAAGAAAGTTGTTCCGTAGCAATACTTACAATAAAATTGTAAGTAATTGTAATAAAATTACAATAAAATCACAGAAACACAGAATATTCATGGTTGGAAGGGACCTTTGAGATCATCGAGTCCAACCACAAAAAAAACCAAAACCAAAACCAAGAACAAAAACACACCACACTTACCCACAGACACAAACCAACAACTTTGGGCATTAGAGCATGCCCTGAAGTGCCATGTCTACACATTTCTTGAATACCTCCAGGGATGGCAACTCAACCGCCTCCCTGGGCAGGCTGTTCCAGTGCCTGACCACCCTCTCAGTAAAGTAATTCTTCCTAATATCTAATCTAAACCTCCCCTGCCACAACTTCAGACCATTTCCTCTGGTCCTGTCATTATTCCCTTGGGAGAAGAGGCCAACACCCACCTCTCTACAACCTCCTTTCAGGCAGTTGTAGAGGGCAATGTGGTCCCCCCTCAGCCTCCTCTGCTCCCAATCATTCTCTGATTAGGAGAGACCAAGCTGTTCTGTGTCTGAGATGTGAATCTTATAGATCAGTGTCACCAAAAGTTTTAAAAAAATAATTGAACAAGAAATAGTGACTGGAATAACTCTTATAGAATTTACTTATTGTTCTTCCTAGAACAATATCTATCTATCTAGAAATACAGTGGTGTCTTGACAGTAACCAAGATCATATTTATTGTGGGCATTATAGTCTATGGAACTATGCAAAAGTCTTTCCATTTCATTTCTGATACCCTGAGAAGTGCAAGGAGGCCTCTGTAAGGATCGATTCACCTTAGTACCCCCAAGACCCAAAGTGGTCAGAGGAAACAGAAATGGATTTGGCACAAACGCAGGGATACCTCATTCCTTCTGGCTTTACCTTATTCATGATATTTCTATTGAACCAAAGTATAAAATAGGGAGTCCCAAATTACATAAGCAGAAACCATGTAATTGTGCATCACTAGAAGCAAGTGCAGTAAAAGAAGTCTAAATAACATTTCCTTGAAATTAAGTCTATCAGTCTATGGAAATCTTTCCCCCAAAATTATTGCAGTCCCCTCACTTGGGACATTTAATACCAGATTAGATGAAACCTCAAAATCCTGTAAAACCAATCCAACATTTGCAAAAGAATGAAACCAGTAATTTGGCAAGTCTATCCAAGACTTCTCCTCTATACAAGTAAATGCTGATCCTAAGTCTGACCCTTCAGTATCGAGTGCTTCTTTTATCACTTCGTTTTTACTCTGTTCATGTATATATTACTTTTGGTTTGCTTACGACTAGGTGTATTCTTAATTTTTTAAAGCAGATTGGGTTGACCATCATTCTCTCTTTTCCTCCACTATCTAAAGCCTTCTGCACTTCCCATTTGAAACTGCATGGACGTCAGTCTTTATTCTGAACAGCAAGTTCAGACTGACTTTTAATTTTAAGGTTTATGATAATTAATTGTAAGGGGAACTGGACTCTGACTATTTTTTCCTCTCAGGAGTAAAATATGCAAGCATAATTTATTGGTAACTGCAGCTCTGACAGCTTGCTCCAAAAGGTGATCTTTATAATTGAATATAAGATAGTAGTTATGTACACAATTCTTACCTTCTGATCTAAAAGCACTTTACAGAGAATGAATAAATTCCATACTGTTTTAAAATACCAAGTTACTTTTTCTCTTGCTTCTAACACATTTTTGCAAATGTTTCTCCAGTTCTGACCTCCAGATCTCCTCTGATTCACAGATAAAGAACATTTTCTTTTTTGAGGGCACAGATATGTTTGGCCTCCCAGATATTTTTGGAAAGACTCATATTAACATACATCATTGCAAAACTGCTCCAAGGAGACCATTGCACAGGATGCAGCTCTTCCCCCAGCTGTCCATAGAACATCACTTTTCCAGTCCTCAGCAAACTCACATTGCAGTACCTACTCCGTTTGCACCAGCTTACAGGTTTTCCTTTAGTTCAGTTTCCAAGATTTGATCCAGAGCTACTCCACATCCCCTGAAGACACAGGAAAACACTCTCAGCCTCAGGCTCCTCCAACAGGAGACTCAACCCTCTGGAGAGTCTACCGCTTTCTTAGTTGCTCCATCCGTCTAGCTGGTCCCTGAGTCAAGGAAAGCAAGAGGAGGTGATGGAAAAGAGGGAAGGCAAAGCAAAGGGGACAGAATGGCCAGTGTGGGCTGGGGGGACCATGGGATACAGGATGGAAAAGACTGGGAGCTGGAACTGGAGCAGGACCAGTAGAGAAAGGAGGAAGAAGAGGAGATGATGACAGAGGAGCTATGAACAGCTGTGAAGGATTTCATAGGACTAGCTAAACGGGTAACTAGCTTCCCTCTTCATTTGTTCTTCAATAATTACAATATGAATTGTACTCTTCAAGGATTTTTTCCTTATTCTTTTGGCTTCCTTCTGAGGGATTGAACTGATCTATCCTGTTTTTAATTTCTGCAGTAAAGCCTAGCAGTGACACTTTTATAATTTCAGTGATTTACTAATATTATATGTGAATATAAACTGCCTGGATGTCAATTTTCCCTACAGCTGTTTTTCAGTAACACAGAATTCATCTTCTTTTTATCATATTCTTTTTATAATAGTAAAAAAATATGTTTCTTTTTCATTTACTCATCTCTCACCTCTCTCCCAATATACATAAATAAATAAATCACCCCTGAAATATAAATAGAACCCCTCAACAAAGCAGAATCCAAGGAAACCATAATATTTTTGACAGCTTTTAAAGCCTGTAAGCAAGCACTTCTCAGAAGCGGCTTCAAATAGCTGGCTTACACTTCCCAAGTATTTTACTAAAAATGTGAGCTGGTAAAAGAGGTTTCAGCAACTTGCAGTGCTTAATGTTATCTGTAGAGTATCTTGAAACATCTTCAGTCCTTTCCAACCTGTCTTCCTCTTGACAAGATGTGTTGCGCCAAGGCACAAACACAGAGAACACTTAGCCCACAGGCATAAAATACATTTATAATTGCCTGTAAAACCTAGCACAGGACCTTGCATCAAAGAAACCTTTTGTGTTTCGGGCCCTTAGACCTTGCAGGGGAAAACACGTATCTTTGTGGTACTGTACAGTGGAGACCAGTGCCTGTTTGCCCCTTAGTTTCTGCTCTCCCCATCTGCAGACATCTTCCCTTGCTGCAGGGCAGCATTTAAAACATGAATCCATGCGTTTTTATGACGCTGAAGAGCATTCTTAGCTAATAGCTTTCTTTTCTTAGCTAATAGCTGAAATAGTGTACATTTTTGGCTAACATGAGATGTTCATGGGCATAACTGGGAAGGTTTTGGCTATTAAAATTTTAGGTAAATGTTTCAATATAGTATGTGTCTTGGATGTTACATTGAGGATTGTCCAGTTCAGACATAGAAATTAGTACAGTCTGTGGAGACACATACATAGCCCAAGAGAATAAAAACTTCTATGAGTGACATAGAAATAAACACAAGACATTTTCCAAGACTTTGGACTGTTGCAGAGGGCAAGAAATTGTTTGGGGAGCATATCCTTATGAATTGTGGTTGTTGCTTTGAA
The DNA here is from genome assembly GCA_033628505.1 of Tringa tobata. Taxonomy (NCBI): domain Eukaryota; kingdom Metazoa; phylum Chordata; class Aves; order Charadriiformes; family Scolopacidae; genus Tringa; species Tringa tobata. Next base: position 1,257,915 of record JAHREE010000294.1, read on the forward strand.
GCTTTAGAGCCACTGAGAAAGAAAATTTCTCTGAATCCATTGTGACATCTAACCTGCATTTCCCTCTAACCAGATGTGCATTCCTTTTTCTTTCTTGGTTGTAGAAATACATCAGGTCATCATAGTTCTGTTCCTACAAATATCACAGTACAAAAAGGAACATAGGTGTGTGGCTGAATTTAGTTTTGTGAATAAAAAGTCTTTCTTTCCAAAGAAAATTGAAGCAGGATACTAGAAGTATGATGTTATTTCTCTAGTTTATTGCCAAGCAGTCTGTGCACAATATAAAACCCAATTGTGTGAGGAATTGTATTTTACTACCATGATCAAGAAACATCCTCTATCTTAGAAGCAGCACATCAAAACAGACTGCAGAAAGCAGGAGGTTCTGCTCCCTCCTGTGTGAATATTATGCAAGTACTAACTAGTAATGATTTCCTAGCTCCAGGCCATAACATGAAGAACATCAAAACCAAAACACAAGAATTATTCTTGATTTTCCCCCTTATCATACAATTAGGTCATGACAGGAAATACATAGAATTGTATATGATCAGCTCTGTGTTCTAGAAATTACAGCCCCCATGCTGGGTATGTATGAGAGTAGAGTAGCTGGCTTGGGACTGGTCTACTGGTGTTCTGGATCACAATATCAGTGTGTTAGACTATCTGTACTCTTTCTTTCAAAAAAACACTTTTCCCTTCTCATTGTTGAACTTCAGGAGGTTCCTGTTGGCCCATTACTCCAGCCCGTTGAAGATTCTCTGGATGGTAGTGTGATGCTCTGGCGTATCAGCCACTCCTCCTAGTTTGGTGTTCTCCACAACCTTGCTGAGGGTATGCTCTGCCCCATGATCCAGATGATTAATGAAGATGTCGAACAGGACCGGGCACAGTAGTGACCCCTGGCGTACACCACTAGTTACTGCCCACCAACTAAACTTCAAGCCACCAATCACCACCCTCTGGGCATGGCCACCCATCCAGTTTTAAGTCCACCTCCCTGTTCATGCAGCCTGTGCTTCATCAGCTTCTCTATGAGGATCTTACAGGAGATAATGTAGAAAGCCTTGCTGAAATCAGGGTAGACAATACCCACTGCTCTCTCCTCGTCTACCAAGCCAGAACACTACTTCATTGTGAAAGGTTATCAGGACTTCACAGACCCTAAAACTAAATGGACGTTTTCTTTGCCCACCGTTACTGTTTTGGTATATTTTAAAAGCATTAGAGCCACTGAAAAACTAAACATAACTGAAAAGAACACAAATCAAATGCTGGGTCATTTTTCAAGAAAGATTTGTAAATATTTTAAACGGTAATTAAAAAATCCAATCAGCATAACGAATCTAGTTGGATGTGGATTCATAATTAATGATGGTACTTTCTGCACTGACTAGTTATCCACCAGGAAATTAATTGAACTAATATTTACAATGAAACAATACACTGCGTAACATTTGGAATTACTGTAGTGCTGTACTAGAAATACTAAAGGGATATTGATTTAAATCCCTTGCTGCTAATAGCTTAAATTACAAATCCACAGCCTGACCTAAGAATTATGCCAAGTCTATAGGATTCTATAGCAGTATAAACTACTTTAAGTATGAAATCGTTTTTCAGTTATATTTGAGAGAACTGCAAGTCTGTGGAGTGGACTCGATCCTGTGCAGGTTTTGTCAGGGAGCAGTGATGGGGATGGGGAGCCAGGAACTGAGGAGGGCTCTCCTGGGGTCTGTCAGGGCAGGGTCTGGCATCCAGGGCCCATCCTGCCACTCCAGCCAGGAGCAGGGCAGGCTGGGGGGTCAACCCAGCCCCAGGCATCTCCCCAGGGATGGGCCAAGGCCCGGCTGGGGTGCAAGGCCATGGATGGGCCCAGCTCCGTGGGGCCCAAAGCCGGGCAGGGCTGTGGGGAGCTGGAGACCAGACAGGCTGTGGCATTGCTGGGGCAGGGACTGATGGCCCTGGGGGACCAACGGAGGGTCCTGGGCCATGGGCATGGCAGAGAGAGCCCTGAGACGGGGAAGGGATGGGCAGGGACAGGCAGGGCAGGCAGTGCCTCAGGGCCATGACAGATTTTGTGAAGCACTCAATCCTAAATCACAACTGAAATTCCATTTTGTGAAGGGATCGCTCATGGGAGTGAGGCATAAAAGTTTCTGAGGTAGGAACTGGACTTTAAAAGCAAGAATCCAGAAATAGTAGCTCCCCAAAGATTCGCTAGTATTTAGTATGCAAGGTGCCTACTTCCACGCATGCTACAGGGACAGGACAACCCCTTCTTTGACGATGGGCAACAGGAGATGTGCAGCATACTGCACAGAAACAGGGGATGGACAAAGCTATACTGGCAAAAACAGCCTCAAGTGAATTTTTATGGAACTTTAAGGACCGGAAGAAGGTTTTAAGGTTTCATCCCAAAGAGGTTATTTAAAAAAAATATATTTTTTGTCTGGAAGCTTGAAGCATCCTGTCATATCCAGTGCACACATACATGACATTTCATTTTCATTAGATTAGTCAAAATATAATGATAGAGATGAACGTAGCAAAGTCAAAGGAGGGTGTGCCAGAAGTAAGACTGTTTAATGCTTCATCTTGGTTTCTGCTTTCACACACGATAGCCTTTGCAGGAAGGTAAACTCTTTCCTTCATATATGTCTGATTCATTTCCTGCATGGGTGAGGGATCCAGATTCCTGCATTCCCATCCTGGAAAGAGGGTAAGTTTGGACCTTCCAGGGAGACCTACTGCTTGGGTAGAGGGAGATGTGCTGGGTGGGAGAGGCAAGAGCTGGGGCAGTGCAGTGAGGAACAGGAAAATGCCAGACCAGTCCCCCAAATGACTAAAAAGCCTCCCTGAGACCAGAGGGATGGAGCAGAGATTTCTGCAACTCAGAATGCCTTTAAACTGTCTGGAAACAAGGACCTGCCCCACTAGGACACAGCAGACAAGCAAGACAATTATGTACAAAGCCTTTTTTACTTTTCACTAATTTACTTAGTGTCTATGTGTTTTCAGTATTTCAAAAATAAACTACTATATTTTATAAAAATAAACTGTTCTAGCCTTTTGAGTGTAAAAGCTTTTGAGTCTTACCTGGGAAACTCCCAAGCACAAGAAGACAAGGCAGATGTATCTCAGACTTCCAGCTACTTGGGTTCCTTTCATGCAAGGTTGTCCCAGACCTTCTCATTCCTCCAGAGATTAGAAGCCACCTTCTGAATTCTAACCTACATTTATTCACAGCACTTTTGTATCCATTTATTCTTGTGCCGATACTGACTTGCAGCTTAAAGAGCTCATTTGCTCCCTAGCGTTTGTCACTTTCATGTATTTATAAAAAGAAATTATATCCACTCCTAGCCTTCATTTTGCAAGAATGAACAAGCCCAGTTTTTAACATTTCCTTTCATAAAACAAGCTAACCAGTTCCCTTATCATTTTAACAGATGCCTTTATATTTTTTCCTGTTAAGATTCATCTTCTACAATTGCCAAAACCTGCAGCAGTAGGGAGCAGTCTCAGCAGTGTCCTCTATAAATTCTCAATTGCCAGATGCTACATGCTAGATGACATTTCTTTTCTCATATGATGGTCTATGATCCAGATGTTTTGTGATGGACTGCTTAATTCATATTTGTCTCTGTAGTATTTTAGTTTCTATAATGCATGTCTTGTATAGGAAACAGGACTCTGAAATCTGCCCTGGGGTCAGATGCCTAGACTAGTGTGGTGGTGTCCCAGTCTCTTATAAGATCATGTCCTGAGATAATACCCTTTTCATCAGCCCTAGGTGACTTCATATGTCCCTTAAATTCAGTCTTTCAAAAAAGTAATATGTTGGGGTTTTGTTGGGTTTTTTTGGTTTTGTTTTTTTTTTTTTTAGTCTGTACACTTTGTAGAATGCATGGTATCACAAACACAGAACTTGCTTTTGCCATCGCTTATCTCATGGACTATCACATAGCAGACATACAAGATGAGGCCTTGGCCAAACAATGATGCCATCCTGTTGCCTATGGATGCTGGCAGCAAGCTCCCTTCCACAGCTTTAAGAAACTTTTCCATGTTTAATGCTTCTGCCAGCAAGACTGTAGCGAGCCCTGCGCTTTTAACAACTTCAGGAAATAATTTCTGTAAACAGAATTAAATTATTTTGGATTTCTAGTCAGAAAACACATTTTCCAGGCAGCTATAATTAATAATGCTGTATCAGAAAGTTTCTCCTTGCCCTTACATATGCACATTTTGCAATTCTTGCTATGTTTGACTTGCTTAGAACTGTTATTTTACATAGTGCCAAAATGCAAAATTTATGTTTTTATGAGACAAATGAAGCAGCAGAGGTGTACTCAGTTTGTAGCCATTTAAGGCATTTTCCTTCACAGAGAGCTGCAGCATGAAGCATTCATTTAAACTCTCACCTGCCCTCTGCTACATGAAGAACTGTACTCAGAAGACAGGCTTAATAAATCAATATAATTTGATTAATTAAATTCTTTTGTCTTGCTTTTTCTTAGGAATGTAGAAATGCACTTTTATCCCTTTCTGAAGCCATAGATCTGTATAAGTAAATCCCAGTATTTCCAGAGAAATAAAATAAGTTCTTCCTCAACTACTTTCCATCTTACAATAACATGACATGATTTTATTTCTGTCCCTCCCCCCCACCACCACCATCATGAGATTTTAAGAAAAAGGTCTTTCCATTTCATCAACTGTGTGCTTTTTCTGATGGAAAAAAAAATATAAATAAATCAAACCCAAGACTGCTCCCAAACCTTACCTTAAAAATGTATGAGCTGACAGGAAGTGCTGAAGAATTAGAAACGGAATATTACTGTAGTCTTGTTGACTGATGTACAGGTTGCACCAGAATGGCAATTTACATTGGCTTCATACATATATTGTTCTGTTTGATTTCTCACCTGTATATAAGTTACATCTATGCTTTCATTATTGCAGGCTCTCCTACTTGATATTATTACCTACATTCTAAGTAATATATCTATGTACCTAACAAGTTCCTAGGGCTTCCACTACTGGTAACAGACATTTTGCCAAAATAATCTAGCTCTCATTTCTAAAACAAGTGTCTGGCTGTAGCTCAACAGAGGAAATCTTCCTGTGTTATCATATCTTTGGAGTCAGAGATAATAACACATTTACCTAATTTTCTGGGGGAGTACCTATTCTCTTGGGGGGTGGGAGGAAGTTTTACAGTTTACAATCCTTTCTCTGTGATGTGCAGAAGGGATCAGCATTGGGAATATTAGAAGATGGAAGGAACAGATTTGGAAAAGAACCAACTCTAATGTCTCCTCTCTCTTTCCTTATCCCACCTTGTGTTGTTTTATGCACAAGACAAGGGCAGGTTGGGAACAACTGTATGTAAAGAGAAGACTTGTGTATTAATTCTCTTTCCTGTATAGTTGGATAAAAACGTTAAATTAGCATTTCTCAGTGGCAGACAGTTTAATTGCTAGGGAGTCTCCTGCAACCCATCAGTCACTCTCAGCTTGAGATAGCCATAAAGCTAAAAGTTAATACTGTCACAGGTCGCTTTCCACAATCCACTAATAGCGGGGATGCTGCTATTCAACAGACTGCACAGCTTTACAAAGTGTTTATGTTTAACAATAATAATGTGAGTGTGCTGCAAAGTGGCAAGATCAAACATAGTAAGAATCCAGTAATTTACACACCCCCGTGAGGTGCACGCTGGATGAAAAGCACAGGCTGTGCCCTCCAACAACACAAACCCTGCATTAGCTTCCACAGTTGTGAAGGAAAGACAGATTTGCACTCTATTTCAGGTGGAATGGTGCCGATCTACCAGATTCTGCTCCCCTTTTTCAAGATCCGTGGAACTTTACTCAGCAATTAGTAGATGGAGATGCTAATTAGGAGGAGGAAAGGCACTGTATGGGGGTGGGGACACAGTAGCAAGAATGCCAGGAGTTCACATGGTCGTGTTCAGAGACACCAGTATCCAACTTCAGGACATGTAGTCACTTGGGAGATGAGCCCCCTTGTATTTTCACCTCAATCAGTCATAAACATTGATGTGAGCCACCCTGCCTACTTGGAAGAGGGCACTTCACTGTATCTCCCAAAAGAAGCTCCTCAGTGCTTGGAGAAGACCCTCCGTTAACAAAATATCCTGTTACTTAATTGAGTACTTTTGTTTTTGTTTTTTTTTACCTGAACCAATTCCTCAACCAATGTAATTTTTATAGTCTCTTGCTGCAGTTAGGCTTATTTTAAAATGCCTGACAAAGCTTATCATGCTCTGTTTATTGTCTTTCTCATCACTCTGCATGAGAGCTGGCCATACTGATTATCAGCTGTAGGTAGCAATAGAAATAATAGTCTACAGTGGATTTGTAGGATAATGGGCTTAAACTATGTTTTAAGCACTATTCCAGAAAAAAAATAAAAATAAGAAAAGAAGATGACCACATCAAAAGGTTAAAAACGAAGGACAAAAAGAAAACTCCAGAGGAAAATAAGGCACAAAAGGAGTTCATGGGTTGCTTAAAGTCACTTGAAGTAGCTTTGGCTTGCTCAAAGTTGCTCAAATGCAGATTCAAGAATTAGAGAATTCTTGAATCACCTGAGTGGTAGTGCTCTGGCCAAAAGAGACTACTATTCCTTTATCTCCCTGTCAACTATCTGCAGCACTTTTGGTCTATAGCATACAAACGCGTGATCCAAAGCTTACCCAGCTCAAAGACAGAGTTGGACTTTTATCAGCAATAAGCAGATGTAGCTGAAAAAATATTATTTGTTTTTTTAGAAAAAAAATAATTGTACACTTCATTATGTATATGAAAAAAAAACAGTGTTTAGAAGAATACACATTTCCCAAACCTCTGGTATAAGATGAGCACATCACAATGACCTGAAACAATAGGATTCTCCAGCAAGCATCCAGTAAACCATCCTGCAAAGGGCTGGAAAGCTCGCTTTGGGTTAAGCTGCTTGCCAGATGCTTAAAGGAAGCTTTTCTGCCTCAAACTACTTTCCTACCTCGCAGAACTGCTTTTCAGCTCTGAATCTTTTGAGTAACACAAACATAGTTCTACTGAAGCAATGCGGAGAATATGAAAAAGCAGCATGCATTAAAGGAAAAGGACAAAGCTCATTTCATGACTGAGTTCTCCAGACTGATATATTATGTTTCCAAAATACTGGAGCCTGTGTTCTGCATGCCAGATGTTTTTTTTTTGTTTTTCAATGAACCTGTATTTGGTGTAGAGGAGACTTTTCCAGCTATACACATTAACATTTCAGCATCTCGTCACACACCAAATTAGCCAGGACCGGGAAGAGAAAATAATTACAGTCAAAGCATCAGCTAGACTGGGGATTAAGAAAGCAAAAGAGGCAGAAGGGTTGTTCGGCAATTCACAATAAGCCAGCAACATGGACTGTTTTAATTGTGCTACATTAAATAACAGGAATGAAGAGTGTGGAAAGGTTTCATGAAAAGAAGGGAAAAATGGAATTCAGAGAGCTGGGATGGAACAAGACTCAAGCTAATGACAGACAATCTGACTTGGATTAAAACAAAGGAAGAAGGAAACTATAAAAGGTAGATAGGAAAAGAATTCTGAGAACAAAAAGAATGAAGTGTGAAAATGGCAGCACTGACTCAAGTGAAAAAAGCACCTTTGTGAAGAAAGATGAACATCTTTAAATGTATGATGCAAGAAATTAATTGAATTGATAGAGCTATTTATAAGATTCCAAATTAATTTATTGCCTGAATACCTCTGACAGGAGTTTAATTAAAGCAGAATCTACAGGGTTTTTTTTCAGCTTAGTTTCAAACAGCTTTTTAAGCTCCCCAAGTTTATGACCAGCAACACCGTGGGCAGCCAGGAAGCTAATAAAACCAATGATCTGCAGAGAACAGGAAGCATCATCTCCCACATCTGTGCTGTTCATTAGATTCGTTAAGGACTTTTGTTTTCTGTAAAAGCCTCCCTAACTGGAACCCATCCTACCTGTGCTAGTAGTCCTAAATCTATCGACTAGGCTTCTCCTACACCCTGAAGAAATAGGCGCCTGCAGTCATTGGTTCCATCAGTTGTTCTAAATATACACTGGGAAGAGTGAAAGAAGCAGCAGGCTTAATTTTCACAAATTAAAATGGAGTTTAGGAAAACTTTCTAAATATAAGTATAGTTAAACTCTGGACTAGAAAACCTCCAGAGACTGCAGTATCTTTTTTAACCAGTACTTTAAAAGAAGAACACATTTGCAGAAACACTTTCTAGTCAAGTTAGACTTATTCTTGCCTTATTTTTTAACTATTGCAGGACCAATACTTAAATCAGACCAATTTTATTCAGCCTTTTTTCAACTTTATACATCTAACAATTTTCCAGAAATGTTGCAGATCGCTTTGGAAATTCCACCTATGTAGAATGTATATAATTTCTGCAAGCCTGTTGACAACAGAAATAGTTGAACAATTATTGTATTAAAAAAGTTACAATTCTTTTTACTTACAGTATAAAGTAGCAAAGTTACGCATTTTCTTCTAATTTTATTTCAGAGACCTAAAAATACTCGTTAACCATTTCCAGAGTAGAGCAGAGCCCAAACACTTTATGTATTTGCTATGTTTCCTTAGCTGTGCTTCCCAGTGTAAACTGCATTACTTTAATCATTTAGAGATAAAATAGTCTGAGCTACTTCAATGAAAAAAACACATGGTGTCTCCTATGGAAGTATAGCCGATATCAGAGATATGACTGATCGTCTTGTTTAGGACAGTCCTAAATGGTCAGAACTGAAAGAAGTTGAGTTTTTTTAAGAGATGCCTGGAGACAAGTTGCCCCTTCAGTTCATATTTGGAAGCATGTAGAATCAGGGCAACGGAATAACCACAGGGCAGTGGTCACCAGTGGAAGTTTGGAGAGAACCACAACCCTAGATGATATCCAGAGGTCCCTTCCAACCCTGTATCTCTCATTTTTAAGATCCTCTAGAGATTTTTTTTTTAACCCTCCCTAAACATTTTCCATGGCTGCAAATTTTTCTGCCATTATTAATTTCCTCTGGCATGTCAGTAGGGCAGAAGAAATTCAAAAGTCACAGGCTAATTCACAGAAGCACACGGTTAAAATTGCTTTCTTCTGCCATTTGCAGATGTTTAGATATGGCGTTTAAATCTTTAAATCAGCAATCCCTGACTCTGAAGGTTAAAAATCAATGGAAGATCTCCATCCTAAGTTTCTATGGCCACAAGATTACAAATGGAATGGGTAAACTTCAGACCACCTTTTGAATAACAGATTCCTGGACCTGAGGCTCCATGGCACTGACTGTCCTGCAATCCCTCCCTAGAACAGGTCTCTCTTTGAGATAGTTGGAGTTGTCCAAAACAGAGCCATGAAATAAGAATAATCGGTACCTGAGCTCACTCCGATCACTCTTACTTTGTGTTACAGATGTATTCATCTGGAATAGTATTTAGTCAAGAAGTGGGAATTAAATGAATCTGACATAAATAATTGGGCCATTTGGATTTCATTGTCACCTACAATGGATAACACCGACTACTGTACAGTTGGAAAGACGTGCTGTGCCCTTGTTCATGCACTAATAGCCTGCTCTGCACGAGTGGTGCTTATTGACACCTCTGAGCGCTTGTACGATCTTTCACTACTCGTGCTGGGGGTAGAAATGCCGAGCTGCTCTTATTGTTAGCCAGCGTTATTTGTATCCTGCTCGGGAGCCCACAGCAATAGAACAGAACCCTGTCACAAGTTAATGGGCCTCTGCTGCTAAATCACTACTGCTAACTGGAAACGTCAATGTAAAAATGAACTGAAAGTTGTTAATTTTTCAAGCAACATGGATCCTCTGACAGCATTTTATTACAGTAACGCTATTTACATTCCCTCCCCTGCCCACGTGAGGAAAATGTGGTTTAGAAAGCTACTGCAATAAACATTAGCTGATTAGCTACATCCAACATCATCTTTTTGTTTTAGATTTAAACATAAAAAATGTAATTTACAAAATGGCTGGCGTTAACACCCTAATGAATACATGTGCATTTATATTTCTTCTATCAGACTCCAAACTTCTCATGCAATTGTCACAGCATCACAGCTTCTACACAACTGTAGAGGATACTAAGATTTTGACTGCTCCCTCAGGACAAGCTTACTGTCACTCCAGCAGGAGGTCAAAGACTGTTAACCCTTCATAGATATTCTCAGAAAGTAGAGATATGCGGAGGGCAAAAAGTGGCCAAGTAGGAAGAGCTGTGGCTTTGCCATGTCACCACTATCTGGGCAAATACCTAAGGTAAAGCAAGACAGAGCTTTTTCTCTATCAAGAAAAACTTGTGAGAAAGGGATTAGGGAAAGAAATAACCAGGGACTAGCTTAGGTTGGAAAGGATCTCTGGGATTTATCTGGTTCAAGCCCCACTCAGACCTGGGCCAGCCTCAGTTACATCAGTTCTCAGGGTCTTGTCCAATCATCACCACAGATGTATCACCACAGACGGAGACTCCACAGCCTCTTAGCAACCAGTTCCAGTGTCCAAGCCCTCTATGAATACTTCCTTCCTTATAAATAATCAGAAATTTCCATGCTGCAATCTATGTCCACTGCTTTCACTGTCCACCTCTAACTCAATTTTGTCTTCATCTTCTATACAACCACCCCTCAGATGTCTGAAAGATTCCTCTTCACCTTTCTCTGCTTCAGGCTGAATAAAGCCAGCTCTGTCACTCTTTCTTTTTACATTACGTGCTTCAGTTCCCTAACCACCCTGGTAGCCCTCTACTGGACTTGCTCCAGTTTGTCAATGCCCTTCTTTTGTACTGTAAGCCCTCCAAAACTCTGCTAAACACAAAGATCTCACTCCCACGCTGCCAGTTTGGAGTCAGGGCATTCCCCCAGCTGCCTAGCAGTTTGGCTGCCTGGGCTCACCTGCAGTATTAAGATGAAGATCCAATCTTCTCCTTATCCTGAAGATCAACCTCTTATTGCTCAGGAGAACGCTGAGAACAGCAGGCTACCCGCTATCCTGACATGAGGGCAGTCTGCACACATACACAGGCAACTGTAAAGAAAGGTGCATACCACGAGGGAGAAAATGAGCAAACACAGATACACATCAGTGTTTGGAGTTCTCTCTCCGGGTTTGTCTTAGAAGGCCAGTGTTCTCCCTCTACTCATGACCTCTTCCTTGTTTAACTGCTGGCTGTTGGATGTACAATACAGACACCATTCCCAGAACAAGGGCTGGAATTCCCTCAAGTCTGGTTTGAGACCCTGGGTTGTCGACCCAGACATGGTTCTGTATTCCCTCTTTATCATGCAAGAAGCCATACACACAGCACAGAAAACAAACAAACAAAAATAATACTTTCATAAGGAATTCAAAAGACTAGCAAAAAACCCCTGCAAGTCAAATTTGAGGAATGAATCTGGTCCCATATGCAAAACTGTCTAGTTGTTAGGACCAGTCCTTACCATTGCCAACAGAAACCCCCTTCACTTCAGCAGCATCTTTCCTGTGACCTGGTTCTATGTTGTGCATATTAGAGCAGCAGGCCACATTTCCTAGATTTTATTTCAATGCTCTCTAAAGAATCATCAACTATAGAGTCAGTAACTTACAAGCGGACAAGATCCAAAGGTGTCTCAACTGACTCCATGGGGGGCAACCTGACTTTTCAGGAAGTCACTAACCTGAACAGGTCTGTCAGTTCAATGCCACTGAAACTGTAGCAGCCGTAAGGGTGTGTTTAACATAACCCTGCAACAGTAACAGTAACCTGAACAGTTAGGTAAAAGCAATGAATTTCTGGCAAGAAATCAACACGCTTTTGTGACAGAACTTTGAAATAGCTCTTTTGCCTAGCTCTACACAACAAAAATGTCAAGAAATAGAAAACTAAATTAGCAGCAGACACATTTGAGTGGCTACAAGACCTGTTTAAGCCACTCTCGTGCAGCAACCTGCTGACGGTTATCTGCTTCGTTTGCACAGTAAGCACCAAAAGTTTGCAGAATTCTCACTGTTTCTTCCCCAAGACAGACTGCAAACAACATCATTGGGTTTTTCATTGGTTTTTAGTAAGTGGCTAATAGCCAATGATATTTTGAAACAGCCATTAAAAATTTTTTTTTGCCAGGACATAAAATCAAGTCTACATTATCAGAAGACATGACAACCACTTACATGACCACACCTTTGATCTCGTTTTGGTAAGACAGCAGGAAATGGGTACCGTACTTCTGTTTACTGCAAAGGTTTCTTTTGCAGACAAATAGGGGAAAATTATTGGGAAAAATTATGAAGAACTCTGTATTCAGTTAATTTGAATTCAAAATAACATTCACTACTTTATCGACTCCTGTAATTAGACTTCAAGTCATATATAAAAACAAAGCTCAATCTTTTAAAGCAGCACTTGTGAAGAACTGATAGAACAGCTGAATCTCATGAGCAGTGAAAGGGACTGCAGATAGTGATCTTCTCATTCCCACCACATTAAAAGTATTTTCAAGGTCTATAAATAGAATTTGACTGTAGGACAAATTTGAGCTATTGTTCCAAGTCAAAGAGCAATATTCTCCATTAAAATGATCAAAACCCTCTAAGGTTGGTATAGTTCTTACACACAACATCTGATATTTCACATCAGTGAAAGCCACTGACAGTTCCCACTCATTGTCACAGGATTTTCTTCATAGTAATCAACAGGAACACCTGCACCTGACTCTCTATTAGTGGCTATTTGTATGCACTCTAAACCCTATAAAATCTGCTTTCCAGGAATACTTAACCTTTTCAGAGAGATAAAGGAGACAAATTCTATACTGTGAAAAAACGAAGTAGTAGAATCCTTTGTTTTCTTCTTTAGTACACACATTTTCTTCGTTTGAGACAGAACTAATTTAAACCCGACAAAGCTTTCTGTAAAGAACAACTAGCCTTCCCCACATTCCCACCAAGGCTGCTGAACCTGCTGTAAAAAGCAAAAAAAAAATAAAAAAAATATTCATTCAATGAATGATATTACATAAAAAAGCAGGTTTGTTTTCATCCAAACAAGCTCTTGTAATTTTGGTTTTGAACAAGTCCCTGGGAGCTTTATATCATGTGCTAAACATTCAGATGAAACAACAGCAAGTCAGTATGCCATAACGTATAATATTGATAGGAGGGGGAAGTACCTGTTGGGGAAGGTATTGGCAGAAGTTAACACTAGGCCCTGCAGGCTAAGGCCCCAATGTCTTTCTCTGGCCAGTAAAGAGAGAAGGCTCCTCCAGAGGGCGATTCAGAACTAAAGAGAGATTTAGCTACTCTGAATCTCTCTCTGAAGGACTCTCACTTCCATTAACTTCAGAAAAAGCCCACGGAGATTAGCCTCTAAAAGATCATGCTAGCCTTTGTGAATACTCCCCAGCATTTACCTTCCAACAGCAGGAACAGTGCCTGAAACTCACTACCGAGCTGTACAGTTGGGTATATTGTATTTAAATCTCAACACTGTATTGCACGTAGACTGAATTTTACCCAGCGGGAGCTTAGTGCTCCTGCCAGAATCACTGGAACAGTCTCCACAGCACTTCTAGGATGACTGCAGGATTTATTTTTTTCCACTGGCCCATTAAAGTGCTCCATTTGATGGCTACCCGCCTGTTGCCATACAAAGGACTGCTGTGCCCCCAGCACCTCCAGAATCCACTAACGCTGTGCAGTTGTACTGGCACAGCTCCTTCTCTCGCCCCGACTGCTCATTGTATCACTGGAGCAGCAGTAGGAGGTGGGTTTTCACCATCAACCTAAACACAAAGAAGAAAAATTCTCAACTTTTGAGGCCTGCTGTTAACAATTTTTACAGCTATTATGTAGTAGCAACAAGAGAGGAAAATGGTGTTTTAATCTCAAACAGAAGAAAGCTGGATTTTGTGACCATGGGAACACAAGGAAGAAAGCCATACTGCTGCCAGAACTATTATCAGGGTCACTTCCTAGCTCCTCCAGTTCTTCCATACTTCATCAGATCCTTGTGCTTCCCTCCCTGAAAAGTTTCCATGAAATCTTCAAATTCTATTGAGTAATAGATTTGAGAAAAATAAGACTAATATAAAACTGTAGAAACCAAAAGAATGATTACAGCTCTCCTGAAATTTCTCTTCACAGAATACCCTTTATGACATAAACCAGACATCTTTTACAAATGTAAAATACAGAAAAAAATAGACCCTTTAAATTGACTTCAGCAGTCATGGCAAAGTTAATCAAAAATAATGGAAATCTTTCATTTAACACCAGTGGAGTTATAACCAGAGTCAAAGACAATACAAACTTCAGGTAGAGTTGATTTCCAAAGCATGGTTAGACAAAGCAGTACAATTTTGAGAGTACAGCACTTTCCACAACCTCATGACAACTCCTGAGCCCTAGGAAGTCTGGCTCTAAACCTAAATTTACCCTACACAACCGTGTCAAACATGACTTAAGATATAACAAAATGAACTTGCAAACATCAAATCAACTGTCAAACATCTGCTAAGTACATTTTACTACTGAAATCAAGCCTCTTTACCAGACACAAAAGTTATGTTCAGATTTTAGAGACCATATAGAGACAAAGGTGTAGCGAATATGGGAAGTACTACGAAGACTGGTTATTGTTCCAAATGAACAGATCCTTTGCACATTACATAAACTACCTGCAATGCAGTATGTCAAACAAATAATTTGTTATCCCTATTATTACCTAAGTAGCTGTGTAAGAAACGTTAGTCATCATCTGAAATTATTTTTACATAAGACTCCTTTATGTAAACATCAAAGCATCTCAGTTTCAAAATGAATTTAACCATGATGGCCTTTTGAAAACTGTATTGTACCTTTAGACAGGAAAAAAAAAAAAAAAAAAAGGTTCCTGTTTGTTATATTCCAGTATCAGGAGGTTTTTCAGGAATTCAGTAAAAGAGATTTGCAGACAAAAATTACAAGCAATTAAATTGGCTCACCGTAATTATACTGTGGCATTGGATTAATAGAAACTACGCACTCTGCCCTTTAAAGGCAGTGTTCTGTAAAATTCTGCATGTTAAGAACCTTTTGGCTTGAACTGAATCTCAAAGCATGTTAATGAGAAGGTTAAAAGGGCAGAGTTTTTAATTATTTTCAAAATCTAATCAAGAATATGAGAGGAACAAAGTTTTCACTTTTTTCATATAATTGTTTATTAAAATAAAGGAAAATTCAGAATTTTACAATTTATCTTAAGAATTGGAAAATGCTTATAGTCAAATACCACTTTCATAAGAGTTTTCCTCTATATACTCCATTTATATTCACTCAGAAAGGCATTTTGTACTTCTGCATTATCAGACACGTTATCTGAACATCTTTCTGAGCACGACTATTGCACAGGACACTTTGTATTTGTAACAACACTAATTTAACCAAGCACTACATTGCCCATTGTTCTTTCTGTTAAACCTCAGTAGGACAGAAAAAAATGCAATAGGGTAAGATTTTGCCAAATATATTGAATCACGAAGTAGATTACCAGTTCAAGAAAAGCAGCAATTTGTCTAATTAAAATATATAACTGATAGCTTACCCCGCCAATTTATAAACAAGAAGCATTTAATCTGAACACAAACATTTCAGTGAATTCTATGCTTTTTCCCATGTAACACGCAGTAACAAAGCAAGACTTTTAAAAAGAACCAATATTAGTTTACTGAAAAAGGAATGACATTTGACCAGTTCCCAAATTACACTGCAATCCTTCTCGGCTGGTGACACTTCCATATGAGGAGATTAGGTCTCTCAAATTCTCTGAAACTGCAATTTAATTTAACTTCACAATAAGTCAAATGAAGTTTTAACAGATAGAAATGTCTATTTTCTCCTTTATCTAAAATATTTGCAGCAAAGAAATTGTACAAGTACTTTGGAACATTTGGCAGTTATTTACTTATTTGACTAATAAACCCCTGCAATGTCCCTTCTATTTGAGGTTAATACTTAAATCATGTGAAAAATGTTCCTCTGAACATGGAAGTTTAGGAAAGAAAAGGAAAAAAGAAAAAGTTTTAGCACTCAGTAGCAACAATTTCTTTGCAGCAAAATAATAACACAGTTCCCCCTTGCACAAGTAGGCTCAACAATATCCAATATTTTAAGTATCTACTGATCTTAACTATGTGTTCACCCTTGTGGCATCAGTAACACCTATAGACAAGTCCCATCTTTCTTTCAGGAACGCAACATGCAATCAGTCCACTCTTCTACTAGTCAGGGAAGAATCAGTGCATGAGTTAATTTTGACAAGAAAACCTTATCTCTGTTTCCAAAAAAATCAAATCCTGGGAAGTCATTTTTGCTAGCTTTAAAAAAGGCCAATTCCTTAGTTGCATTTTGAAGTTCCAAAATAAATCGACCTTTTCTGCATGGCAATGTCACTTATTCCAAATCTTTCAGGAGATGTTAAGAACTCCCAACTCGATCTCTGGGGATAATCCGTAGATCTGAACCATGCTTTAGAAATACATTTCCTAAACAAACAAACAAAACAGAATGTGTTACCAACCAACCAAATAAAACGTTACCAAAACAAGCATACACATTTAAGGGATAATAATCCTCAGTGTTCAACATCTTTGTAGTAATTCCTCTAATATGCCAGAAATATATTTTCTTACATTTCCATGGAATTTTATCTAATCCCTCTTACTCCAAAGAGCTCATTTTTAAATAAAAATACCAGACCCAAAGTCATCTAATAAGACTAGCAAGCTATGGCCTTTCAAACTTTGCAGTTCCACACTTCAATGTCTGATATCACTTATCCGCCATAATCATTTCAAGACTAGGAAGTTTTACTTCTCTATAAATTTTTTTTTTTTATCTTGAGGTCATTCATGCATATTCTAATTTTTAATTCCCTTCTTGATTCAGTACTTATCTGCTTCTAACTTCAGAACCTCAACTGTAGTTTTTCTTTAGGAAGGCTCTCCACATATCCAAGCAGAAGTCAGTCTCATTTTAGCACAAAAAAATCTTGAACTTCATGTTTATTACTGTATAGTCTTAATCATGATAGTCTTTTCAGGAGGATGTAGTATAACCATTAGAAGTTTCTAATACTTAGACATGTAGAATATTTGCTGCATATATTCAGGATTGTCATTCAGGTTGCTATTTTCTTCTATTAAAAGTAACATCTGAAAATGAAAACACATTGCTAAAAGTGATGCATTATTTAATTACTACAGGGCACTTTTTAAAAAACTTCTTACTGCTACTCCATGAAACAGACTATATGCAATTCTACAGTATCAGGTTTTAATAATATCTACCTATTCTTTGGGTTGAGTTTTAAAACCAGCATAACCGTATTTCTCTCCCAAGTACCCTATCTCGTGGATGTAGAGTGCTCTCATACAAAAGATTAAGATATTAAACATTTGTTCAAGTTATCAGCAATCTGATATAGTTAAAGATGTCCCTGCTTACAGCAGGGGAGTTGGACTAGATGTCCCCTCCAACCCAACATATTCTGTGATTCTGAACTGGAACAAAGCCACCCTTTCTCTTCACTTTTCTGGCACATCAATCAGGATCAAAACCATTGTACTTATTCAACATAACAAGTATTAGCCAATCAGTTCAAGAGAATATGTTATCAGAAGGCATTCTGTTTTCAGAGATCTGCCAGGACCACATACTGGAGAGCTCTATAAAACCCACTGAAGGCAACTCTACCACACTGGCAAACCAGAGAATTAAGTTTACTAATCTAGATGAAAAGTACCCATATTGCAATTGCCACCATAATACTGTGAAATTTTAAAACGTGCCACAGCTGCATCTCCTGCAGACAGCAGTTCACCCCACCTCTCAGTCTGTTTCCACTGTTAATATTACAGTTGTTTTATTAAAGTTATGGCATACTATTCCCCAAACTATCAAGGATTTAAAATTGAAATTAATACAGGAATTAAGTGCTAAGCCTAGCCTTTTCAGCTTTCATTTCTCCTGCTCCGTGGAATCATGTAGGAAGAATAAAAGTCATACTTGAGGAGTACTTTTATTCAGAAAGGTGGGGAAACAGTGGAGCAGTACAAAACCTCCGAAATCCCCAAGGATTACCGAGATTTTATTCCTAGATCATCTTATTTTAGGAAGTTTTTGAAGACTAAAGTAGCTGTTCAATCTACAGGTACTTCAATATATATTTAAAAAAAAGGAAAAAAGGAAAGGAAAAAAAACAGTACATTTTACCCTAGCAATTTCCAGAGATATCAATTAATAGGGCTGAACATAAGGTTGTATCTCAATTATATATGTTTACTTGTAAACTGAGGAGAGGTTTTGGTCTGGGTAATGGGTTTAATGCAGATTGTTCTTTGCTTGGGCTTTTTTTTGGGGGGGTGGGGTGTGTGTTGTCTTTGTGGTTGGTTATTTTTTTTTTTACCCTCCAGTTTAAGAACAACATCACACAGCATTGTCAGGGCAATGATACCTTCTATGTTAAAAAAAAAATACACTGTGCTATGTTCAATAATGACTGGCGGACAGAGGGTACAAATGAATGAGACCTGGCAGAGATTTCAGGCAAAAAATGGAGAAACAACAAATCTCTATCCACCATTCATCACGTTTGCAAGCAGAAATAAAATTAGATTCAGAATTTTCACTGGATGATTGGGTTCCACAAGCACCAAAGCCATTTTTGCTATTTCTTAGTAGAAAGTTATGAACTTTTCTTCCTTAACAAGATACTCCACACTCCACTGTAACTTTTGTCTCATGTGAGTTGAGATTAGATTACTGTAACAGTTCCCAAATTAATTTAAAATATAGCTTTTAAAGAACAAGTCCACTGAAGCAGACCGTTATCAGTGTAATTCAGCATCTATAATACTTTTCCATATATTTCAGGAGGCGACAGGAAAAATCTTTACACTTTTCTGTGACAGAGATAAACTCGTCTCATAGCAAGCCTCCACAGTCGAAATCAGAGGTTTCTCACATGGAATCCTTTGGCAAGAACAAGAGGGGTATTGGCAAGAAGATCCTCTCTTCTTGAAGACATGCTTTTCAAGGCACTTGGAGGTCTTGCTCTAAGTATTATTTTTTAAACATAGCTCATCAGAAGTGCTGCTAAAATAGCAAATACTACTGAACTAGGTATAGAGGGGAAAAATATAGCTATTACTTGTTGTTTCAGTAACATGTAATACAGTGTTGCTCTTTTAAACTACACACTAAATAGCTGAGCTCTGATTTTCAGAAGTGCCTCATTTTTTCACAGTCCTACATAAACAAGTGCTGAACAACAGTTCTGTGGATTTAGCCTTTTACAAAATACAATGACTGTAGTTTCCAGCTACTTGGTAATGTTTCTCCCATTTAAGAAATCAAAACTTAAAATAGAACCCCGAGTGCTATGCATTAGTTAAAAAAAGAAAAATAACTGAGCTTTTAAATACTAGGCTTCATAAATAATAACTTACCTGCTGTCTGTGCAGGGTTTATTCCTATACCATCTAAGGGAGAGAGGGGAAAAAAAAAAAGAGAGAAAAGAAAAAAGAGGGGAAGATGAAACAGGCATATTACAATTTAATACACTAAGCTTACAGCTCAAAAAATATACCAACAAGATATAATTATTACATCAGGTCTTCATGCAGCTATTTCCTATAAGCAAAACTAGCCTTAACACAGGAGCTAATAAGAAACCTTCAGCACAGAAAATCCAAGCTATATATTTAGAGAAAACCAAATTAATAATATTAGTGGTTTAATACCTTCATCCCACGCATTAGTGATTTAATTAATACTGCAATATTATTAAATTCAATTTTCAGTCTGTAGAGGGTGTGAAAGAAAAGGTACTACTGCTTTTATCAATACCCCTTCACTGAAACTACAATGCAAAAACTATTAAAAAACCCAATATAAACGATATACTTACCATTTGTTATAATGGCACTTGTTGCTGCAGGAACTTTGAACTAAAAGACATAAAAGTAGGACAAAATAACATAAGAGACATAGTTAAATCAGAAAATATATGTGGGATATTCAAAGCAATTACAATTTTAGCTGGTTCAGGTACAAAAAGATTATGAGAAAAGATTCCCCTCAGATTTACAGATACAGTAAAATAAAGGCTTAACATCAAAGTTGTTTTCGAGACCTCAATACAAAGTGTGAAATTGACAGTACTAAACAACTAATTCAATCCAATTATTATTGCCCATTGGATAAAATATAAAAGTCAAGCATCTGCAAAGTTGAGAAATATTATGTCCTCTTATACTACATAAAGGATTAGCTAAAACATGTATGGAAATTGGAAACAAACTTCTAAGAATCACACTGGTTATGTCTAAGAGGAGTTCAACAAGAATCAGCTCAAGCTAATCTTGGTTAATTCTGATCAATTTCCTAGCTTTCTCTAGGCTCTACTGGGACCTGTCCAACTGCACTGTTCCAAGAGAAGTGTCCACTCTAGGATTTGTTAACAAAAGGAAGCACTAGGAGCACTGCATCAGATCTGGCTCCCTCCTCAGATTTCTGATACCAGCCTATGCAGCTTTGTACCCTCAGTCACCACCATGGGTCTCCACAGTACCCCACCTTCATACACAACACATCCATTCAGTTTTACAACATGACAAGCCCTACTTGGGTGGAGTTGCATTGCATACAGGCTTCAAACTATTTCAGAAAATCTTAGCTGAGATGGGGAAGCCAAGAATAATTATTTCTCAGGCTTACAAGGAGCCAGGTAGGGCCAAAGAAAAATTTTGCACTATGCAATGTGGCTGGGCCACACAGGACAGAAGAGGTGGGTGGATGTCGTGCTACTTGGTCTGAGGATCAAAGGTTCCTCCCTGGGCTCCCCATTCATTAGCACAATGAACTATCCCTAAGGTGAAAGACTGATGTCTCAGCAATGAGCAAGTATCAGTGAAATCTCCTCACAAGCACTTCATCCTCCTCGATATATTGCATAAGAAAAAGGCAGCTAACTATGAATGCTAACATCGAGTGCTTCCCTGGAAGAACTGCAGAACTCTCCCATCCGCTGAAAAAGTCACTTAGGCCATGCCTTTCAATGGCACCCTCTAGCTGTGCCTTCCTCATTTTCCAATTGCTCAGCCTAAAGATTTCCAGGTTGGATTTGCAGAAACACTGTGCACTAACAGCAACAGCTAAAGCTCACAGAAACCATGCTTAAATACAGTACTTAATTATCAGTATACTCAAAAATTGGCAGTACTTTAATTATTCTCTCTTTGCTTTTCATCCATAGCAGGTAAATCATGTCACCTCCTCATCTTGCAGGATGACATGAAAACAGTAATTTCTGCAAAAGGTACCAGTGTCATTGTAAAAAGGCCATGAGGAAAAGTAACAATCTGTCTTCAGAGCAAGATTTGAATATAGAAGTTGATAAAACAGGAGCTACGTATTTAACAGTAAGAATGTAAAAAATAATATGCAATCTCGTACAGCTAATGTATACATATCGTATGCTGAAGAAAGCAAGCCCTCATTTTCAAGTTCACTAACTTTGGGAACCTTGACTTTGTAATCTAAAGACAAATTTTTAAAACAGTTTGGGCTTTGTGTTGTTTTGGGTTTTTTTTACATAATGGGAGAAAATGCATTTATAAATGCACTGTTCAAAGCTTTGAACAGTGGGATTAATGTCAATCATATTAAGTCCTGCCTCCTGAAATGAGTCCATCTCCAATTTATAAACTAAAAGAGTAAACACAAAAAACCCTGAACAAGCAGATAATATATCTTTAACTTCATGCTTAAGTTATTTTTCAACAAGCAGACTTCCATTGTAACTAACTGATCACCCTAAATCATCTGAAAAAAACCAAAAATGTAACTTCTATAATGCTAAGTGCCTCTTCTCATTTCTTCTCTGTCTTTTCTGATACATAACAATTCACGAAAGGGATGTATCATTCACATGAATGCCTCTACTCACTTTGTGTCATTTTGCTTTTCAATAGAAGAATCTATCTGATGCCTATACATCAGATGCACATGAGTACTGTGTAGCAACCAGTCAGTGAAGCACTAGTCAATATTCTTTTATTACTTCATATTGTATTGTGTTAAGAGAGGAAAACACTTTGTCTTAGCCCAAAATACTAGGCAAATAGCAATAGTTGTCAGCTATACAGTCAGCACACGACTATCATCACAAGTGTAATACAGGAAGGGAAACTAGCGTTGGAAATAATTTGGTGCCATATGGTTCACTACTTAAATCAAAAATCATTCCTGTGCCTGCTAAGCATATGTTTCCCATGCTGCAAATGTACAAGGTTTCTGTGATACAAAGTCAAATGGATACTCAAGCAGCAAAGAAGTTCTGTAGTCAGTAGATAATCCCTGGCTTGCCTTGAAACCAAATTTGCCTTATACATTCATAAGTGAGGCTGCCACACAAAAGCGTATTTCTCCAATGCTAGGAAATACATTTGTCAGTACCTACAATCAAACTAAAAGGAAAGTATATCAATCATATAGCAACAATTATATCCCCTTCTCACTTTTTACAATGACAACAAAAATCCTCTACAGCAATAAGCTCATCTCCTTTTGGCAGAAAGAATAGCAGGTAAGTGCATTAAACCATAGTATTTTAACACCAATCTATCAAGAGTAACATTAAAAATCCAAAAGAATACTTTGAAATATATACATGTTTATGAAAGAATAAAATTTAACTTTCCTTAATGGAAATGGATGACTGTTTTAGTAACAATTCCACAAATGTAAGAGAGGGTTTTTTTGTTGTAAATATTGTGCAAATGTACACCTGAGGTACGTACCAAGTAGCTCTAACAGATGAAGGAAAAAACCCAACAGATATCACATACTGTAAAGAGAACATTAACACTGTCACAATAAACTGTGACAACTCTCGAAAGAACTATAAATAGATAAAAAAATGGAGCGAGTAGTGTTTCCAATGCTCTACATTTCAATTTACATTTTTATATATAGTCTGTGAGACAAACAGAAAATAAACAATAAGGAAAGAGTTCAATTTGCGTTATCCAAATTATCATTGCCAAACGTATAATTGGGAAGGGCTGAGACTGCTACAAATGACTGAGACTTCCTGAGACCTCACCATTTAATGACCCAGTTTTCTTTCACTTCCATCTCTGTCAATCGTGAATTGTGTACAATAAACTTTCCCATGTTATGTGATGTACTAGAGATGACAGAAAAAAATCTGTTACGTATTTCAGTTGTTTCCAAAAAAAAAAAAAAAAAAAAAAAAAGAGGAACACATCTTCTTTTGTGCAGTGAAAATAATTCAGAAAACTTTGCTTGGAAAAACTGTAACTTTTGACAAAGCTTTGTGAATGAAACTTGATATAGAAGATGACCATTCTACATCATGGCTACAGTCCTACTGTTCCAGAGGAATTCTGGTCATGATTTGGCCAAACTTGAAAATTCTGAAAAATGACTCAGTAGAAAGGCTAAACAGTCAAAATTTAAATCCTTCTCTGCCCCAAGAGCTTCGATCAGTAAGGAGATAGTGCACTTCCCCTGGAGACCAACTAACATCTTTGTCCAAAATCCAGGGCTACAGTTTGATTTTTTTCTTGTATGTTTCGTACAGGGTACTGTGAAACTGGTATCTCAATTACAATACACAGCACAAGTTAATGTTAAGACATGGATTTAATGGAACAAAACCCATTTATATATTTTTTTTTTCTTTCTCATTCTTTTCAATGGCTGTTGACGAAGGATCAAAGGAGCTTAATTCCTGGGGAAGAGTCTAACAGTCTTTTTTGCCTTCTATTTATAAAGCATTTAGTTCTGTCTGATCTCATGAAGATGTGAAAAGCTTCAGTAACACATTAGCACTGACAACTAAAACCAGTGCCATATTCTGAAAAATCAATCATATGTTCATGTTATTAATTTCTATTTAGCACTAACACTGGCTAATACCAAAGTGCTTCGCACTGTTTTGGGGGGATAGTAATAAAGTGTTCTTTGTATATTCTATTTTCTTTAAAAGAAAATGGTTATTACATAAGCATTTAGTGGAATTACCCTAGTGAGCGTTAACAACAATGGACTCTTTTACTTTCCATCACACATTTTCATTTTTTCTTGTGAGCCTACAAAACACATCTGCAATTACCCTATAAAATGGTGTTGATCCAGAGCAGTCTGTGATCAAACACCAAAACTCTCATGGATGGTCAAAATACTAACATCAACTAAAAGAATGGTTTGCTAAGTGTGAATATTTAAGTAATTAATTCTTTTCTAAACCCATTTCACAGAGGACCCTATCACCAGCTAACACTGTGGTTCCACAAGTAGGTAAAGCTAACAGTTTTCATAGCAACCCTCCCACCACAAGTGGCTTCTCATTCCTGGTGTCCAACTCAGTCCCACTCCAATCACACAATAGCCCAGTCCCTCATACTGGGCTACTAGACTTTTCAGTCTAGGTCTCAGTCTAGGTTGTGTGGACATGGATGCATTAGTTCAGATGAAAAATAACTGGGGAAAAAAAAAACAAACAACACAGTTGAAACCCCAGCAATTAAATCAGCAAATATCTTTAACAGCATTTATTATTCTGTATGCTGTTCTACTCAAGAGAAGTTACAATAAACAAACAATACACAACCTCTGCCCACAAGCTGTGTTTCCACAAAGAACTTCTCTCACATAGTGGTGAAACACTAACAACATAAGGAGGCCCACAATACGTAGGCCGTTACCTTTTCTAATTATTTATTTTTCAAGCATTATTCCAATGCTTGAACAAATGACATTTTTCAATAACTAAAAATTTTCCTTGTTTTCCTAAAAAGACAGAAAGATAATTGCAAGAACAGACTTGCTGACTAGACAAAAAAGCCATCATGCTTTGCAGCACTTTATTTTACTGTTTACACCCAGATGAACATCTCTTAATCTTTGTACACTTAATCTGAAACAAGCAGGCATGTTTCCAAATACATTATACAGGCAATTTAGGCACCTATTGGTTTTGAATCCCACGTGAAAGATCAAACACTCAGAAGCCAAACACCGCATTATCCACGTCTTATTCATTTAAGTCTGTTTTTTGAATCTAGCCTATATGCCTAATCTCAATACCTTCTAGAAGCAAAATTTATGTGTCTTCCAAAATCAGAGATTATTGAATATGAACGTGAGAAGTTAAAAGAATTTCCTGAACAATTCCAAAGAAAGATTATGATCCCTGACATAAATTTTTACATTATTGCTATAAAATGATTTCATTTAATTGCAAAGAAGAACAGGACATGTGTTGATATCCACTGTTGATGTGTAAATTGTGCAGGCATTGCTACGTTTAGGATTCTAAAAGTTTTGACAGGCCTCCACTGACAACAGTAAAGCTTGTGTCCACAAATATATAACGAGCATTATTCGTGCTTAATTAACCATTTTATTTTAAATTAAAAAGCTTTTGCTTCCAGGAACGTTCAAAAAGTTAAAAAAAATCACAACATCATCACTTTCTACTTACTTCTTCTGCAGCAAACTTCAAGACAGCTGTGAAAGGTGTACTTTCAGGCACACTTAACCTGAAATTACAACGTAAGTAAATATGTGACTGCCGAAACAAACTGAAAAGCAACCTTGCTATTAAACTACTAACTAAAACTTCAGTTTTACCAATGGCAATACTCTTGGCAAAGATACGTGTGTACTATTTAAACTCTAGATTAAAGCTAGGCACAGCAGTAGAACAAAGGTGAGAACTCCTGACGGGTGAGTTAACACCAGAAAACCACCTCTCTTGAAAAACGCGTTTTCCACGCGAGAGGAGGCCCCGTCAGGATGACACTTAAAAGCCAGGCGGCTCAGGAGCGCGTACGTTCGCGCTGCCGCCGGTTTCCACGTCTCAGGCGGCGACACCGCAAGGCTCGCCCCAGGCCCCGGCTCCGTCCCGCCACCCCACTCACACTTTGTAGGGCAGCCGCGGGTCCGAGGTGAGCGTCACTTTAAAGGTGACCTTCGACCTGGGGAGAAAACACCGGGTTAGGGCTGGGGGCGAAGGAGGGGAGAAGGAGAGGGGCTCCGGGGGCTGCTCACTCACATGATGCTACCGGCCGCCGCCGCTCCCTACCGACACGTCAACCGCCGCCCGGCGTCCGAGGGGGGCCTTCGCGGCCTTTCTGCCACCTGAGCTGCCTTCGGTGCGCCTGACCAAAAAGGAAAACTACAAATGTCCTGGTGACCGCTACGGGGGAGGAATAGGGAGGGATCTGTCTCGGTACC
>JAHREE010000294.1:1284591-1321767 GCA_033628505.1 Tringa tobata
CCTTATAGCAGCCTCCCAGTACCTAAAAGGAGCCTACAAGACAGCTGGACAAGGGCATGCAGTGATAGCACAAAGAGTAATGGCTTTAAACTGGAGGAAGGTAGATTTAGACTAGGCATCAGAAAGAAATTATTCACTGTGAGGGTGGTGGGGCACTGGAACAGGTTGCCCAGAGAAGTTGTGGATACGCCATCCCTGGAAATGTTCAAGACCAGGCTGGATGGGGCTTTGAACAACCTGGTCTAGTGAGGTGTCCTTGCCCATGGCATGATCTTTAAGGTCCCTTCCAACTCTAACCATTCTCTGATTCTATATAGATATATGTGTGTGCACATATGTATGCAAACATATCTGTGCAGTGTGGGGGTGGTTCATCATTGGGTTTGGTTACTGAGGTTTCGAGTCCATGTGTTGCTCTCAAACCAAAATGTTCTGCAGGTGCTTGTTGAAGTTATGCAGAAGAAGATGGATGCAAGTACACACCGATTCTTATCCCTCTAATATTCAAAATCATTAATGTCTTCCTTGCAATGGGGGAGCTAGAGTTGGAGTTTGGTCTGGATAGTGATGGATACTTTTATGGCAGAAAACCAGCAGTTTCCAGTTTTCTTCACACATAACTTTTGATAAGCTAATTTATTTTAAATGCTAAATAAAGGTGCATGGAAATGCAAGGTAATTTTTGTCTTTCATGCTTGTTCATCTGTTAATGCAGGTGATAATCATGTTTCCAACTCTGGGTATGTCAGTACTACCATTGTAGAAAATACATCGCCAAACTACTTTCATGTTTTCTCCAGTCTGTACCTTCTGCAGATGAAAAAAGAACAAGGAGAAGTTGTTCGTTAGCAGCTCGTACTTGTATTTCCTAATAAAAATTTTCTGAGTTGCCATAATTCATTACCATAGTAATTTTAGTTGTATGTGACATAGGGAAAAAAACCTCCTTGATATGCATTTTCCACCTGCTTTCAAGGGAGTAAAGGACAACGTAGAGTACAATATGCTGAAGAACTGTGTTTAAAGCAATATTATTTAGTCTGCTTTTTCTTTCTTCATTGTTTCCTTTTCTCCCTTGTTGTAGTCGATGTTAGATATGGTCTATTGGTGAGCAGCTCCATGATACAGAACCAGGAATCACAATTTCCTGTTCTTCCAGCAGCAAGTAAACATGGCCACAGTTCAGAGTCTAGCCACAAAAATCCAGGTGCAGTGTTTGTGTTTTTGAAAGACTTCTTTGCTTCTGGAGCACACCGTGTGGCTTAAGATCTTTTAACCTTTGTAGTTCTAATATTCATGAGTGCATGTACTGTTTGAAGAACACCAATTTTTGAAACAAGTTCCCGTGGGGAGGAAGGTTACCACACAAGCATCTGTCCTAAGAACTCTCTGGAAGTATCAAATCTGGAATTTTAAGAAATAAAGTAAAATATCTTACACCAGCAAAACACGCTTTTAACCTTGTCAGTTTTGGGCTGAATAATGAACTTCCCAGAATCGCTGCTGAAAAAGCACTGAATTAAGACTTTTAGCAGGTATCCATAAAATTTAATCTTGGCACTCAGCAAACTTTTCTTCTGTGCTCGCAAACAATGAATTAAACAAATTAGCATTGCCAAGCAATGTGTTATAGGAGGGTGAGAGGGGGGCAAAGGAAACAACGGCATTTCTCCAACCAATTCCATATGGAGCACACAGATAACAGTTCGATTCTGCTCTTAGTGAGGCTGTGGTTTCACCAGATGGATCAAGCAGTGCTAATCTCCATGAAAAAGGAGAGGTCCTGTTTTTTCTCTCCGCTTGTGCCTCACTCTCTGTTCCTCACCCCCTGCCTGCTCACTGCTCCTTGCTCTGGCTTTGTGGACCCACCTATGAGTCAGTTCAAATCAGCAGAAGACAGGGATATTTCCCTGCTGGCTCAGAGCGTTGAGTCAGCTTGGAGGGAAGTCTGAGCTGACATAACAGAGGAAGAAAGGAGATCTTCCTTTTTTTGTCAGTAGGAAAACATGGGATAAGGCTTCCTCATGATACCATTTCCTGCAGAGGACTGGAGTCCTCCTCTGGTGGATACATCCCTTTAACTCTCCTTTGCCTTACCATGATTGTGGGTCTTTTGGCTCTCCCTGATCCAGGTCAAGCTCATCAGTGGTAGCCCTGTGACTCTTCTTGGTGGGCAGAGGTACCTCCTCAGCTGCAGAGTCCTGCTGTGTCGGCAGGAGTCAGCTGCCTTTCTCAGGTAGAATCTGTTCCTGCTTGCTCTGGTGGGATCTTTCTGTAGGAAATTCTGTTGGTACCTTCGAGTGAGAAAACTTACCCTCCTTTAAACAAGGAGTTTCCCCCTTCATGAGCCTGCCACCCGTGTGAGACAGAAGCAGTTTTCTATTACATACTGTGTCACTGGGGTTCCCTTTAAAATATAGACATATATAGGATTTTTAAAAAACATTGTTAAACCAAAGGTAGAGGAAGATTATAACACTTTTGGAATGCAATGCAAAGTTAATCAGACAAGTTAAACACATTCGTAATCTTCCTTTAACAAAATAATAATTAAAAACCTATTACAGTTCTCTTGTGTCACAAATGTTTTACAAAAATAATCTGTCAAAGTGAGATCACATACAAATGTCATATTAGTCAGATAAAAATCATGATGCTAGATCTCTAGACTTCAGAAGTTGTACTTTATGTGTGTTAGATAGTACAGATAACTGTATACCAAACCAAGGATTAGTCTTCTGAAGCACCAGCACTGGATGGATTTGTCAGCTGTAGATAAGAGTTTCTTCCATATAAGGTTGGTTTGTTTGTTTTTTTTCCAACTGCTTTGAAAAAGTAGTTATTAAAAATCTTTAAATCAAAAGTATAATAGTCCTTTAGCAGGAAAAAGTGTCTAAAAGTCGATATCTTTCTTCTTCAATCTGCCATGTTTTTGTCAGGGAATTTGATTTATGTAAGAGGTGGAAAACATTATTACACATATGTTCAATGTCCTTTAACTTTGAATAATTTTCCAGGTTTCCTATTCATCTTTTGAGTATCTTTTGTCATTATAAGAATGATGACATTTTTGTTAGTGATAGCAATGTTTGTGTGATATTTTATTTTTATATACAGGAAATGTTTTTAGAGTAGTTTCCATAAGATTCATATCCTTCATAATTATGTTTTAATAAGGCACTGAGAAACAAAACTCCATCTTTTGATTTTAGAGTGTCTAATAAACTGTTGTTCTTCAGATCTGGAGGGCTTCCATCCCTCTGGTGAGGAAAGGACAATATTGGGTCTTCCAAGAAGGGATGTGTGGATATATAAAAAGCATGTCCAGATCTACAGATTTAACCTTTTCCCATAATTGTTTACTGTATCAAAATCCTTTTTGCTTGTACAGTCAGCAAACACAGTTATCTTAGGGTTTTATAGAATATTTTATTAACTGTGTTTAGGTAAATTATGAAAAGATTGTATTTTGTCAGCTAGTCAGCAGTCTCAGAAAAAACATGTACCTTTATTACCTGCCTCCTGCAAGCAGCGAATTTTGTGATCCGAGCATGCTGCTCTGAGATGGCCCAAAATGTATTTCCATCTAATTATGCAGATTCTTTATCCAGTAAACTTTCCTGTGTGTTGATTTCCTTGCGTCCATCATCAGGCTGTGCAGTTCTGTCATTTATTTTTACTGCCATTATGCACTACAGTGGGCTAGCTTGCTACTGGAGATAAAATCACCTTGTTTACAAGAGGATTGAGAGAATCGGAGAATATACACAGATGTATTGCAGACTCCTAGAGTGAAACTTAAGAGTGTACAGAGGCATAAATTCAGGCTAATAATGTTTTTATTGTAGTATCCTTTTCTTCTGTAAAGCATAAATACAAATCTGACCGAGGTGCTTTTGCAACAGCAGCCAAGGTAGCTTTCTGATCTTCTGTTTCATGTCTTAAGCAGTTGTGCTTTATATGCGGAATTAAACTGTAACTAAGTCCATGAAAATTAAATGAGAGACCAAAATTTCATCCTTTATGTGATAAAAAACTAGCAAGAGTCCTGATTCAGCTCCTACTGCAATTTAATTATTCATAAAGCACCTAGCCTGTTAGATTTTTTAAATGAGGGATGCTTTTTAAAATATCTTGAAATAAATTAGGTTATTCAAGTGACTTCACAGTTAACGTTTAACTAAAGAAACTGCAGAGATTCTTGCTGAAGTGAAGCAAGAAATTAAGCCAAATTACGTTTCCTTTTTTGAATGTAAAGACTGGCAAAGAGAAGGAGACTAAAGAAGAAATTAATTTCAGGTCCAGGAAGCTGTGATTCCGACAGGCTTAGTACAAGATGTCGACTGCAACATCCCTCACAGTTCTCTAAACAAGGTCATCTTGTATATATTTTCTTTATTCAGTCATTTGTTATGAAAATACCTCTCGTATTTTCCTTTTTTTGTTCTCTTTGATGGCAAGCCCAGAAAAGAGATTATGTAGTCTGCAAGTACTACTGCAAGAGGACGGTTTTCACTGACACAGGGGTGAGGTTATGCAGATCACTAGTTTAGTGTTTGAAGGGATTAAAAAAGAGATTTACTGACATGGCAGAAGGTGGTGCATCTCTGTGGAAATGAAAGAGAAGTGAAAGCCTACGCTGTGTTTGCAAAGTCTGGACTTTTAAATTGTTAAAGCTTTGTTTGGCAAAAAAGATAAACATGACCTTTAATTTTCTTCATCTAGAACAGGCCTTTCTAACCTGCTGGGGTTCAGGACACCAGCCTTCAAATCTTGACTGTGTTTATCAGGCTTTGCCTTCTAATTTCTTTGGGTACAAAGCCAAGAATTTCTCTGCGTGTTGCCTTCCTGTGGGCTTCTTAATGGATCAGAGATTTAGCTGGAATGTTCTGACCTGGGAAATATGTCTCCTTGTTCAGTACTTGCTGTAGCACAATGCAGAAGATTTGCCTGAACATTTAAGATGCTTTTGTGTTAGACGTGGTGTGGAACTTCTTGTTTCTGGACCATTACCCATAAAGCAAAATTAATTCTAGTAAGTGCAAAATTATATTGGCGCAAGGGATTTTTAAGCTTTAAAGTGTAACACTGTTAGAAATAATCGAGAAACAAGCAGAGAACACAAAATGACCCTTAAATAGCAGATGAAGACTTCAGCTGTGTTGTGCCAAACGAGTTTCTGAGTAATGTGTAATTCCTTTCAGTAACTTTTTGTTTGCTTTCCATTGCAGGGTTTTTTTTATATAGCGTATTATCTTGTTAGGATATCTTTATGCCATCTCCTAAATGCTATTGTTTAGCAAGACTTAAGAAAATATATTAATACCTTTAAGTCTTCTGATTGCAAGAAATTTTAACTAGGGATCCAACACTACCAACTGAAGGCGTTCTGATTTTTGTAGGTCGAAAAGGAAATTATTGCTAGGACCATGTCTTTATACAGTATCCTTAAAATACTACAAAGTATAACAGATGATGTCAATCTTTAATAAAGAAAAATCTTAGGCAACAGGCATGCTATGCATGAAAGTAAAATCAAATTAAGATCTGGAAGAAGAAACTGCAAGTAGGATTTCAATGTATAAATACAGTAATAGTTACCATTCTCTTCCAAGAGCAAAAGAATAAGTACATTTCACATTTCAGGAGAAATGTCAATTGAGAATAATGTGGTTTCTTCACAGAAGAGGGCATCTTCCATCTATCAGAAGCTTGCATAATGAAACCCTTAAGGTTTTCCTTCTATGAAAAGAGAAAAAACTAAAACAATTGTTTTAGTGATGATTTAAATATTCACTTAGTTCTCTGTCCTTCATGCCCTATACCCTGCAGTCCTCATCACTCGTACTGGGCTCAGTTGTCTCACCCTGTGGAGTCAGTTTGGGATCTTATAGCTCTAACTTTAGCAGACAGTTCTCTTTTTCTGAAAGCTCCATTGTACCTATTTCCTTCAGCAATTACTTTGGGAACACTCCCAAAGAGAAATCAGGATTATGCATGTTAGAAGGACAGAGTGATATACAGAGAATATAAAAGAGAGCATAGCATATGCTGTTAGCATAAAACTGAATAAAAGAAATTAAATGGAAAAAAAGGCAAAAGGAAGATTGAATAAATTCACTGGAAAGAAGACATCACAGAATTACAGAATAGTTGATGTGGGAAGAAACCTCTGGAGGTCATCTGGTCCAACCCCCCTGCTCAAGCAGTGCCACCTAGAGCAGATGGCACAGGACCATGTGCACATGGCTTCTGAGTATCTCCAAGGGTGGAGACTCCACTATCTCCTTGGGCAACCCATGCCACAGCTCAGTCACCTTCGCAGTGAAAAAGCATTTTCTGATATCCAGGAGGAACCTCCAGTGTTTCAGTATGTGCTCATTTCTTCTTGTACCAGTTCAATACTAATTCAGAGGAAATGAGCTGTACAGGAAAATGGTGACAGAAAAAGGAAATACAAAGCAGACTGGAAAAGAATGGAGAAAATTTGTGGGTATCACCTGTCTACTGCCCAGATGAGTGGAATGAAAATAATAAAACCACAAGGATTGTTAATGAAGTAGTAAGATAATTGAAACTACATAACATGGGAAAATGAAATGGGGAAGTGTGAAAGAACATCAAACACATTATTAACTAGCAAAATCTACCCAAAACTCAAATAGAGCAAAAAAATTCTCTGAATTCACATTTTTTCATAGTGTCATTCTTGATTACATGTGTAATATCTCCATTTGGACACTCATTTGCTGTCTGGCAAAAAACCTCTGGCACCATGCTATAGGGTACTTTTATTCCTTTTCTGTATCAAGTTAAAGTTTTTTTAATCCTGTGTAATTCTGGCACTATTTACATTTTCTCTTTGCTTTCTAGTTTCTTTTGCTGATCCCTACCCTATTTGCACTCCGTGCATATTTTCCTCTTATCTCTCTGCCTTCTCCGTGCTGTGCTTTCTGTACCCAATCATGTTGTTTGCATTTCACAAATGCAAACCAATTCTTCACCAGTTCTCACTTTCCATCTGTTTTCCCTTAATATATAAGCCAAGAGGTGGCTGTTTCAAGATGGTTATGTAACCTTAAACTCATAGTATTTTCTATTATATTAAAATATTTAAAATGTGCTCTCTGTGGTAGATAGTAAGCTCCTGGGTCTGGCTTGTTTTCCCATACAGAGTAATCAGATACAGATTCAGACAATGTGTTCCAAGTGAATCACCTGCATGAAGGAGCAAATGTAAACATTGCATAAAAAGAGGATTAGTGTCTTTCCTCTGTAATATACAAGATTCAACCTACTGTAAAAAGCAGATTTCCCAACACAGAAGACCTACTCTAAAATTCAAAAATACCACATGGAAAAAACATAACCTAGACATTACATAATAAAATATATCATATTGACGAGTTTCCTTATTTTCATATGATGCACAAAGGAACTTTGTGTTTTTACAGGAACTTTAGAAACTACAATGATAATGTGACATTCATTATAACATAATAACTAACCTTAATACACAAGTTGTAACAGGAATCATATTCTGCAGAATTAAGCATTCAGAAGTGAGTAGGTTCCAAAATCATAATAGTATAAATAAAAAAGTATAAAAAGATAAAGACAAATCCCCTCACAAATAAATAAAACTAGTTTGTTGGACTTACTCCTCCTACTGGATCTGTCCATATCTTTTAATCCATATTGTCTCTATCTATATCACAAGCTGATCATCTTCAGCAAAGCTATTGTGCAAGGAACAAATATTGTTAGTTCAAGGGAATACTGTCTTCTCAAAGGTTCCTGCAACTTGTCACATATTTTATAGGAAAGTATTGTTTCAGATGATTTAGAGGATTTCAGAATGATTTTTAAAAAAAAAAATATTTTTATTTAAAGTATTAATCTTGAAAGAGAGAATGTCCAAAGGCAAAGTTAAGCTTAGATTTTAGAGGAGTATTTGTAGGTAGTAAGTGAAGTCTATGCTATATTCTACAGATTCAGATTAGCCAAAAATCCCAAGATCGGGTAAGAGTGCATTTGCTCTAATTTGTCTGTTGCTTTCTTGCACAGCCAATGATGAATTAATGCATGAGGTAGAACATGCTTCTTTCAGGTAAAGTTCCTATTGGCTTCCTAGGCAGAAAGAAGAGTGTGGGAACTAATACGTACAACTTCCAATGATTGTGTTTGTTCAGTGACTTGTTGCCGTATACAAAATGATTCTGCTTGCTATTGATATTTTGTCAGACTAAACTAGTCTTTCTCACTTCAAAGAGATTCTTATTAACTCTGTTTCAAAGCCTGTGTAGGTGTGTTTTATCAAGTGCTGTATTGGCACTGTGAATTTTCTAAGAAACCCATTTGACTTCTGAGTCAATTATTCTGTTAAAGCTGCTTGTATGGTTTTCAGAACATGAGTGTTATAGGAACGAGGTAATCTTGCGATTTTCTGGCATGCTCAAGGTTTTTATGTTGTTACCTACGTTATTGTTCACAGAATTGTGGAGTAGTTCAGACAGGAAGGCACCTAGGGAGATCATCTACTTTACCTCTCTTCCTCAAAGCAGGGTCACCTAGAGCTGATTGCCCAGTACCTAGTCCAGTTAGGTTTTGAATATCTCCAAGGATGAAGATTCCACAGCCTCTCTGGGTAACCTATGCCAGTGTTTGACTACCTTCACAGTAACAGAGCTTTTTCTTACATTTAAATGGAATTTCTTGTATCAATATGTGCCCATTGCTGGATGAAGGCAGTGGTAAAATGCACTCCCTTAGTCTTCTCTTCTTATGCCTGAATAAACTCATGTTACTAAGCCTTTCTTTGTATGTTACTAAGCCTTTCTTCGTATGTGGTGTGTTCCAGCTCCCTAATCATCTTGGTGGTCCTGAAGTGGGCTTCCCCAGTTTCCTGGGGGAGTATTCCACAGAATACTCTGGATGCAGTCTCAGGTGCTAAATACAGAAGAATCACTTTCCTTAACCTGCTGACCTCACTCAGTCTAATGCTGCCCAATAATGACCTTGACATTTGTTGCTCAACTTTTCTGCACAACTGAGCTCCCCTGACAGTTTTGTCACAGGACTTTCCACTTGTCCTTGTTGAACTCTGAGAGGCTCCAGTCAGCCTATTTCTCCGGTCTCTTGATGTCCCTCTGAACAGCGGCCCTGCCCTCACGCATGCTAATTTTGCTATTTCCCACAGGCTTCCTTGTGGTGCATTCTGTCTCTTTATTCAGGTTTTTTATAAAGATATCTTCCCCTGTAGTGACCTCCAAGGAGCACCACTACCAGCTGGACTGCAGCAGTCCAGCTAATTTTCCATCTATATTACAGCCCACCTATTGAAACCATATCATCACTTTGCTTGAATGATACTGCGAGAAACCATCCTGAACACTTTAGTAAAGACCGGGTAAATGAGACCCACTGCTTTCCCATCAGCTTCGTAGCAGATCATCTCATCGCTGAAAGCTGTCAGATTGCTCAGGCAGGGTTTGCCGTTTGTAAATCTTTGCTGATTGCTCCCAGTCATCTCCAGTCCATCATGTACACCAGATAAAGAATCCAGGAGGATTTGCTCCGACTGGCCTGTAGCTCCTCAGAGCCTCCTTCTCGCCCTTCCCTTCTGTTGTACCAGTCACCAGGAACGTCCCACAGCTGCCACAAACTTCCAAGGATCTTATAGTGTAGCCTTGAAGTGACACTGGCCAGTACCCTCAGCACCACCTTTATCTCAGAAGTTGTTTATTAAAAAAAACCACAACAATGTTCATCTTAGACACTGTGCATTCTGCTTCTGTCTCCATTCCCCGTACCCATATATGTAAAAAGAGGAACGTATGGGTTAATATTTATGTAGAGAAGCCAATGGGAAGAGAAAATAGATTTTCAAGAAAATGTTACAAGAGAATAGATCTTAGGTTCCTGAACTTTTTGAAGTCAAAGGGAGTTTTGCAATTTACTTCAGTGGATCCAAAATTTCACTCACAGTATTTATGAATTTGTAAAATTTGGAACATAACCTGCCTTTGAATCAAGTGTGGAAATTTCTTTGAAACTAGTTTTAAAGTTTTAGAGAGAAAAATGAAAATTAATTAGAATTCAAATAAAGAAAAAACCCCAAACTGGAAAGTTGGAGCATTCACAGTTTTTGCTATAAATTCTTGTCAGATTCTATGAAAAATGGGGCGTGACCTTTATGTAAATTAATTTCCTTTTTTAAATTGTCAGCAGATCTTTATACTGGGTCAATGTTAACCCATCCATGTGACTCCATTCACACAAATTCTCTACATAGGATCCCCTTCTGACCAAGAATGCGTATTTTGTGTGTAGTGGGCAAGAAGCTGACCAAAAGAGAGGATGCCTGTGAAAGTGAAGTTTCTCCTGGGAGTGGCTTAGTGGCTGCAAGCATTTTATTTGCCCAGACTTTTGCAATCAGAAGTGTACAAAGAGTCCATTCAGATGATAAAATGGTATGCATACATTAAAGAATATAAATACATTTAAGCACTAAACCAGTTGTTTTAAGAATGATGACGTCAATCATTTTAGGGCAGTTTTTAAATGTGAATCTCTGCTTAAACTGTTTTGTGGAAATGAAGAGATTGCAGTAAATAGTGTCCAGCAGATGCAATCTGGAGTCAAATGAGATGTGAATGTCTTCACTCTTGCAGCATAATGAAGATCAGCATGATAGACAGTGGAAGATCAAGCATATTGGTGGAACATTTAATTAAGGGAGATACAATTTTCTCACTGGTTTGTAATGACAGTTGGCAGAGCCAAAGACAGTCGCAGGAGGAGAAAATTCATTTGGTTAATACTCAAGCTAGATACTACTAAGTTTCCACCAAAAAAAAAGACATTTTCTAAATATATACTTCACTAGTCACATTTGCTGCACTATAAAATATGCTTCTACAAGACCTTAGAAAAAGGAAAGGATTAGTTTTGTGCCACATGAAATAGTGAGTTCAGCTAAAAAGGCATAGAAATAATTAAGCTTGAACAACAAGAATCTTCATCCAGTCTGTTTAACAGAAACTGAAAATGAACACATCCTACTTTTTTGTAGGATGTACTTAATATTTGCAAATTTCTTAGTTGGGGAAAGTTATATTTACTCTTGGCAAGAGTTCAGTTAGGGTTTGAGTGGTGGTGTTTTTTTTTTTAAACTTCAGTTCTGCAACACATATTTAGAAGCAGTTCATTAGCATTTGCTTTGCTTGTTCAAATAATGCTTGCTTTACTCCATATTAGTTCTTGCCTGATCAACCCAGGGAATTTTTTTCACCCTGTACTCCAATGTCATAAAAACTAATAGTAATGGTGTGACTTTCACATCAACTTTTTTTTAGGAAGCAATAGCTCCTCCTTTGTTAACTTACATGGAGGAATTAAGCAATGAGAGTGAGGCAAAGAGCCTTTTAGCATGGAGTAGTGTGGCATGTGCTCTCTCATGTCTGCATGGACCTCTTTTGTGTGGATCTCAACTATGTCTGGTCAGTCAGTCTGAAACCCTTGCTGAAGATTCTGTCAAATTTCTTATTTATGGTGTGTCTTATGGAAGTGGCTCCAGACCTTTTCCAGAGTCTCAAAGAATTCCTCAGCATGGTTCAGCATACACCATTCTGGAGTACAGTGTATTCTTTCTCACTGTAAAAAGTATATGAAAACCACTGAAGCATCTGATTTTGCTATGCTGTCCTTTGTTCGTATAGTTAGATCATTGTAGGGCAGTGGCATTTGGATAGGACAGGATTCAGTTTCCTAAAAGTATTTTTGCTAGTGCCATTTGAAACACTCTTTGTTGATCTAAGCCAACTACATGGGGCTGGCAAATATGACACACTTTAGCGAGATTTGCACCTTCTTGCTTCTCAGTGTGATACCCAGGATACCCAATGGCAGGTAAAATGTCCCAGCATTGCGCATCTCAGTCCTGTGTCTTGTGACTGGACAGATGAATTGCTCCTTAGGATCTGGTGTAATGTCTGCACCTCTGCAGCATACAACACTTTAACCACCTAGATTTAGGTGGTTGTAACCTTGGACTGAATCCCACTCTGGTTGCCTAGACTCCCATTAGAGAAAAGACAACTCTTCTAAATTAAGATTCATCTGCACTGTTTGAAATGTTTGCCTTAAGATAAGTTACATCCTTAAAATGTCCATTTCTCGTTACTCACTATTGAGGGATGCTGCGTGCAAGTTTCTGTGTCTGGTTTCTGTGTATTCGACCCCATTTGTGTTTGGTGGCTCAGCAGTGCAGCTTAACAATGCAGACTGGTTTTGGCACAGAACATATTGAATCTTGTCAAATTCTCCTTGCATGATACATCAAATTAATTTTATTCCAAATAATAAGGAAAAGAGATTCCGTCATAATCTACCTGCATATTTTGTAGATTGAAAAACATTCCAACTATTTTTGGTAATGGTTTTCTATTATTACTTATCACATCTTAATTATGGCTACTTATATTGCCCTTCCAGATTCTGTCTCTCCAGTCATATTTTGCATGTATTATTTTTCCCTGGGTATTATTGATATCGTATATAGCTCTTCTACCTGAAGAGGACTGAATAGCTCTTCTATCTACATGAAGAGGACTGAAAAGAAGTAAAGAATGGAAACTGAAAACTTAAAAGTCCTTGCTCAA
The DNA here is from genome assembly GCA_033628505.1 of Tringa tobata. Taxonomy (NCBI): domain Eukaryota; kingdom Metazoa; phylum Chordata; class Aves; order Charadriiformes; family Scolopacidae; genus Tringa; species Tringa tobata. The sequence continues at coordinate 1,297,254 of JAHREE010000294.1, forward strand.
AGGCCCAACATTAAGAACCTGAATCTTCCCTGCTAGATTTCTACATCTGGAGAACTGGGTATAAGATACCTGTATTTAGAAACTAAAACCACCAAGAGAGGAGAGTGAGAGGAGTGAATTTCCCAACTTTCTTTGTTCTTTATAAGACAATATTAAATATCTAGATGTAATTATATCAGTTTTATTTAGGGTTTTTAAGTTTCTTAATGAGCAAATGGATTCTAATGTATATACAACTGCTGTAGTTTTAATTCTATGTAGTAATCCTACTCTGAAGTAAAAGCTTTTATTTCTTTTTATTAGTAAGGACTTATATTTTCTGGGTGGGAAGCCTGAGAATGATATTATTTCTCATTAACTTGATTTTATATGAAACCAAATTACAATAATCACCCTGCAGATAGTCTCAGCATGTGGAAAAGTAATTAAAATAGGTATGTACCTTGTGATATGAAGTTTATTCACAGGTTTTGATTTAGCAACATTGCCAGCAGTCAAAGCAGCAGAACATTGGTATGATGCTGAAGAATGAAATGCTATGTGAAGAAACACATTCTACTCTATTAGAAATGGAAAACAAGTAAACATAAAGACAGAAAACATGAATTTGTGTTTGGACCTAATTTTCTTCTCTAGCCCATTTCCAAAAGCAATCTCCCCCAACTTGCCAGTGCTAAGGATTGTTTAAGCAGTATATTTTTAAACACTCAGACCATTTAAATCAGTTAGCATAACAATTTTTGGCAGAATTCTGCTTGAACACTGTCTATTTTTCTTTCCTTAAAATTTCTAATAGAAAACAGCATCTTATCTAAATAAAATTAAAACAAAACAGACTTATCAAGCATAATGCCCTATATATGCTACAGAAATGGAGAAGGCTCATCTGGAACTTTATACTTGAGTGGAATATGATAAAGTGCAGTCATTCATTAAGAAAATCAGCAAAGCCTCATAACACTGAATATTTTAAAAGTCTAATGAGGCTTTTTGTTGTAAGCTACAGTGGTGAACATGTAACAAAGGAGCTCTGCTGCTACCTTTTTATTCTGTAGATGGAGTTGGAAAAGCCTCTCCCTTTCCTGAGGCCCAGTTTCACTGGCTGCTTTCCCAAGGACTCACTGACCTTGGAGAGAATGTGATGCAATATTTCTGTAACTGCAAAGGAATGGGACATCAGGTTATTGGAGCCATACACACATGGTTTATTTTACTGTTGACATCTAAAGTAGCTAAGAACCTAACTCTAAAGATCAAACCTCAAATTCTGATTTACAATGAGAGATTGAAACGCATGTCTATTAAATACTCTAATGCTCTCTGTCTGAAAATCAACAGCCCCAGGCGATTCTGTCAGGAGTGACAAAGTGGCCTTCACAGAGAAACTGGATGCTCTAGTGGTAACGCAACTGGAAGCAAGTTCCATTTTGTGCACCAGCCACAGGCTGAACACTGATGGGAAAAGAATATTCTCTGGCTGTGACTTTTGCTTGATCATGTTAGCAGCAAAGAAAACCAAGAGGATGTTTGGACCACAGATCATAACAGTCCTCCCTCCTACGTATTTCTTTGAATTGTCAGATATCTCTATTTTGTACAAGCTGCAGATAATAGGCAGTTGGTTTTGCCTGTGTCCCAAGCTTTTGGAAATCTGGGTATGGACAACCCATCTAAGCAGCAAGAAATTATCAAAGCTTAGTTGTTATAGTGGTATGACCAGACCTGCTGCCTCTTTTACTGCATCTTGAATTGTAAGAGAGAAAAATATTTTAAGCATGCATAGAAGTCCTGAGATGATAAGAACATTTTCTTCAACCCAGTTTTCTTGCTTCATTTACAAATGCATAGCATCTCTGCCTTGTCTGTCCCATTTGATCTCACTAAGGCTGCCCACAGTCATGGGCTGCTTCCTTCATGTCCCATTGCTCGGCCTTTCACAAATCCAATCACAGCTCATATTCTTTCTTTGTACACAGAAAGTTAAATAGCTGCATCTTTTTTTGTGTTGACAACTTATTGATCAAGAAAATGTCAAAACAGAGAGAAAGATATGACATTTTAGTACAACAAAATTCAATAATCCTTTTTGTGATATTTGTGAATGCTAATATGGAATGAAGGTGGAGGACAGACACTGAGATAAGGCAGTGGAGTATAACTAATCCACATGAAGGGCTTAGTTTTACTAAAATTCATTTACTATTTTAGATTTGCAGTCATTCTGAGCAAAGTTACCTAAGGAATAAAATTGACACCAACACCATAGCTGCTCATTATGGATCAGAAAATTACTCTGACCTGAGACAGATTTGTCTGAGATGGCAATCCTGAAAGCAGCAGTTTCATATGGCCTTTTTAAAATACTTTCCTTTTTAATGGCAGACAAATTTGAAATACCTTTGAATTCAACTTCTTCGTCCAGTTTGACATAGGAAACATGGGACTAAATATCAGCTGCCCTGCTCTTGAATGGGATTCTGTGATGTGAAGACAAAAGGAGAGCCTGGGTGCAGATCCTAGCCAGGCATGTGCAGGGCTGGCCAAGGCAGAGAGCCCTGAAACCTCCGGCTATTGCTGCTTCAGCGACTCCGCGGGTTACATTTGGATAGTTAAGCACATCCTTCCTTGAACTTCTTAAATTTGGAGTTGTCCAGCTAATTAGTTCTGCTGAGGGCCTCCAGGCTCTGTTTTAGTGTATTAAAAGTAAGAAAAGACCTAAAGACCTTCCCACCTTTTGTCCCATTGCCTTATTTTAACCTAGGTGCTTTAAGCGTAGAGGGTTCCATGGAAAACTGTGGCCGAGTGGCACAACATTCTCTTCAGAGCTTTTTAAAAAAATCTCCGTAATTGCAAATTGCAGGGACTCCTTGCTCATTTTTGATTTCCTCATTCCCACTGGCAAAACTGAATTTGTTAGGTTAAATGAAAAGCCTCATTTTTTTTTTTTTTGTAGTGGCTTATTTTTTCCAGGTTATTTGCATAACAGGGTATATGATTTCTTTCAAACCTGCAGCAACACATTTGTTTGTTTACATACATTGTTGTGAATGAATATAAATCCATATTAATTAAATTGCATTTATGTCCTGCGTCCCCACTGAAATATTTGTTGAAATATAAGTGAAGAAAATTCAGAGATCATTCAAATTAAAAATGTTATTTATTCATGATGTGAATAGCATTTAAAAGGGTTAGAAGTTTAGAATGAAAGTAATCTGTTACTGTAAGGAAATTAAAATTACCTTGTTCATTTTGGTGATACCACACCTGAAGTTACATGTAAGATGTTACATTTTGAATCTAATTGTGCTAGAGAATACATAATGCAAACCATACATACAAGACAATACATGTCATCTTTTTGGTTGCTATTTATGAATGTAGAAAATCAAACTTTTTACCGGAACATATTATGCTAGTTGCAAGTTTTCACATTGCTGTCTTATCTTTGTTACCTTAAGTTCACAAATATTATCAAATCAGGCTGAATATGTGTGAATATGCCAATTATAACACAGATTATAGTTTTGTTGCATTGTGGAGAGCGTATATCAATACAGTGACTCCCCAATGCAATGAAACTGCAATTTGTGTTACAACCACTTTCTCTGAGGTATTTCAATTTCCCAAATTATTTTACATTAAAAGTCACATTCCTAGTAGGATTAAACATGAATGCTGTTCTTTGCATATTTTTCTCATTCTCTTGATGATTTTGCCACTGGAACTCTGCTTTCAAATTATATGCTATTACAAAAATGTTACAATGAAAACTCTGAAAACTTCTCAGAAGAGCATGGCTACAGGACAGGAGGCAATAGCCAAGTTGCAACAAGGGAAATTCTGACTAGATATTAGAAAAAAAAGAGTTCACCATGAGTGTGATGAGACCCTGGCACAGTTTATCCAGAGAGGCATAGAAACATTCATCATTGGAGATGCTCAAAACTCAATGAGGCAAGGTCCTATGTTCTCTGAGCTAGTTGACCCTTCTCTGAGTTGGCTTTCTAACAGATGACCTGCAGGGTCCTTTCCAACTTCAGCAGTTCCATCAGTCTATGGACTGACTTAAGCTAAGCTAAAGAATAAGCTTTTCCTTACTCGCTTATCTGCCCTATCTTTTTGTTGTTGTTGGGTTGGGGTTTTTTTTTTTTGTTTTTACAGGCTAGTCAAAATCACATACCTAAAATTAGTACACAACTCTTGTGCTTTTTTCCAGCCTGAAATTCAGGGTTCTTGTCTCCATTGTCAAATGTCTCTGAAGCATTGTCCTCTTTATATCATTGTCTCTGTCAAGAATTAATATGGTCCAGTTCTCTCTGACTTAATCCACTAGATTTATCCCACATAAAGTACAACTGAAAAAAAGAAAATACCTCTGTTCAAAGGAGCCAAGAGCTGTGTCTTTTATTTTAGAGAAAGCCTTTGATCTAATGAACTGAACTCTTTCAAAAAGTTTGCATAGGGCAAAAACTTCCAAGCATGAGTAGAATAGTTTTGTTTTATTGCAAATGAATGAGTCATCATGAAGAAATGGCAATAGAGAGACCCTAAGTGCCTGTTTTTGCCACTGGTGTTAACAACACAAAGCATCAACTATGATAGTAATAGAATAGGAGTATATTCTATATGAATATCATAATATATGTCCCTGAGCCATAGACAACCTTTTCTGAAAACCAAGAAAATCTACCAGATCTCACTAAAATGTAAGATTCATTGTAATAAATTCACGATGTTGCATATAATAACAAAATACCATAGAGCATATTATACAGAGTGGAATTACAGCTGAGTGGCAGAAAGGAGTAAAAGACTTGGGGATTAGAGTGAATAAGGAAGAAAATAAAATTGCCTGTGCAGCAAAATGGGTTCTTCAGATTCTGCCTGGCTTCCTGGAAACTACTTCAGTAAAGAATATAGACTTAGGAAGAGCAACTTGAGTGTCTGTGTTTCAGACAGACATATCTTAGCAACCATGATTTTTAGGGGAGAAACAGACTAGATCAAAGGAGCAATGAGTTTTGAGAACTTAAAAGCCTTTTTTTGTGACACAAGATTTAAATCACTTGTTTCAAAAAGCCAGACCATAGTGGGAAAGTTTGTGAAATACTGAATCAGTAAAAAAAAAAAAGTGTTTTGTTAAAATGTCGTCTTCGAAAACATGCTGCTGAAGGTAAGATGAGCAAACCTAATATTATCAGCTGAGGGAATGAGTCCAGAGTCATATTTCAAGGGACAGCAAATTTCCTCCCTTGCATGTTAATCTTGCTGGGGTACTAGGAGCTGGGAAGACACTTAGCCCCTCTGAGTATATTCTATGGGGAGTATTGGCTATCTAACAGACACTAGAGAGAGTTGTCTCTCCAAATGAAAGTGAAAATTTGTGAGGTAGCTAGATATAAGAGTAAGAATAACAAGACTCAGAATGATTGTTATAAAATTGCTGTTTATATTGCTATAAAGCTTGCATATAAATGTAATTATTTTATATAAGGAACCTAGTTTTGTTTTGTCTTCTTGAAGATCGTTACATTAAAACTACATTATGTGAAAAAAAATAAGAGTAGTGGAATGATCAATCATACAGTTAGAGGGGGGAAGGTAGGCCTAATGTTCAAATGATAGCTGGGATTTCAGCGGACCTCTATATAACACTTTGGCATATTGAAAAATTCTGCTGGGTTCCCTGTAGTGCTACAAATCATAATCAGAAAGCTCACATATACATATATATATTTATATATGGGTCATTCTAGCACGCCAAACTAAATTACTGAATTTCATCAGAAAGTGCAGCACTCTTCCCATGGTCAAGCCTTGAAAACAATTTCACCAACTTATTTTTTTTCCCAGACAGTGTCTTAAGTGATTTAATGCCTAGCTTTCCTGCTGCTGTTAAATGTGATAATGGGATTTCAAATAGAGATTAATTACTCAGCATCTAAAATATATGCAAGCAGAGTGTGTTTTAGCAAGCTGTTTTTAGTGGTCAGTTCAATATCTACCCTATATACAGATACCCAGGCTCAGAACTTTTCAATTACATCTTATTTCTTTGCAAGAAATTGTGGGGAGAAGAAGAGAGGGCAGCTGAGTAAGATATTATCGAACATTTCAGATCAGCCCAGGATTTGCTTTCTTGAACCTCATAAAGATACTGCTTCCAGTCTTTCAAAAATGTCCCCCTTATAAATTCCAAGATACTAACTTCCTTATCAGGGGATTTATTGAAACCATTCTGACATGCTGTTGCTCACAAACCTGCAATGCCTTTAACAAAGAAATGTATCTTTTTATGCTATAGTTTGGCTCTTCCAACTCTGATTTTGCAGTGGGAGAATACTTTAGGGCAAATAATCTGGCAGATCTCAGGAAGGAGGTCAGTGTCTGGGTAGCATTACATTTTGGATGCTTTTCTGTTGCAATAGTTCTGCCCCTGTTCAGATGTGATCACAGGTCCACAGCACATAACCCTTTGAAAAAGCTTGCATTTAGAAAGGAGCATGTCCAGGACGTGATCAGGCTGTTTCTTTATTAGGTGGTTCTCTGAGAAGGATAATCGATGGTTGGACTAGATGATCTGAAAGGTCCATTCCACCTTGGGCAATTCTATGATTCTGTAAATTACCAAAGAAGGCTCCTGCTCACTAAGAAGCATTTTAGCGATCCAAGTTTTGGAAGTCAAATGCCGTGTTGGTCAAGCTTTTCAAAGAGCTTCCCAGGGAGAAGTTTAGAGTGGGTGTTTGTGGGAATTCAATTTCTGTTTTCACAAGTAAACACCATAAATCTTGAACATAAAGCCACAGAGAATGAGAAATAAATATGTACATTATACTTCAGATTATTAGGTTGAAGGTTCCACATCACTTAGAAAATAATTTTATTTGATGGGCATTATTACTGAAGATATAAAGATTATTTATGCTACAGTTACTGCTTTGATCATTGATACATATGAACATTGAAAGTGCCTTTCAAGTGTTAATCTTTCTGCTTTTCTCCAGACAAATCTTACTCAAGGTCATCTCAAGGTGTAGTCAGGCTAAACTCTGGAGAAGGGATGTCCCAATTTCATAGACAGACTTTTAAGAATATATATTCTCTGTAGTTTATGTCTTCAGCTACTTCCTCAAGAAAAAAACCCCTCACCTACTTAGAGTGACTTGCACAGAAATGATAAAGTATCATGTAGCTGCTTTGGAAGAAATTATTTCACTCTAAAATAGGTCCGGCAGCTGACCTGGGGAGGCTCTGTGCGTTTGGACTGGTGCATTAGTCCTTCAGAGAAGGATTTCTGTGTCTTTGTATTTTGCTGGCATTTATATACTGCCTGTTCCCTCCTCGTTTTCCTCAGAAATCCTCCTGACTTGTAGCAGGTTTGCCTTTTTCCTGCATCAGTGCTAAGAAACGCGAGCAATCTGAAGAGAGGAAGATTTTTTCTTCTGCACTTTCAGAATTCTGGGGAGGCCGTGGATTATTATTTATCTTTCTAGCCAGGAAAGCCAGAAAAAAGGGTCCCAAACTCTTTCAGGCTTCTGTGTGCAGCCAGCTGGGTGACATAGACTCTCTGGGAAGGAAAGGGTGGTAGGTGTAGGAGGTGGGAGAAGGGCAACCATTGTGTTGAGTAGGTTGGGCTGTTTCACAGCCAGAGCCACAGCTGTTTTCAACAGGAGAGAGCTCTGAATGCATTAGTGAGCCATTTGGTTTGGAGAGAATAAAAGATGTGAAGAAATTGAAAGAGAAAAACCACACCCCCTTCTTTCACATTTGAACACGCTGAATTTTCAATATAATCCATTAACCTACACATAGCCTTTCATTAGAGCCCTTGGGAGCCTGGAATATTTTTGGCAATGTACTGTTATGAAAAATACAAGTAAAAAACCCACATAACTGCCCCCTCCCCAGCAACTGAAGGGGTCATAGGGAAATTCAAATCTTTTCTCTGAGTATACCACGAAGTCTGTGAAATTACACGCACATCAGATATGTTTCACTCCATATTTACATGATTTTTGTGAAGAAATAAAAAATCACCCATAATTTACCATAATTTGACTACTTAGTACTCAATACATAAGGCATACACAAAGTCTTTTAAACACATGTAATTAGGAAAACAAATACTTATAGGTTGGGAGAAATAAAGCGGTTTTAGTGTGAAAGGTAGTTGGAAAAATGGACAGGATTAAACACTGTTTGAACCAGTAAATTCTTCTTATTTATCACAGAACTATTCTATTAGTTTCATTGAAAGCATTTGCGGTGTAATACAAAAACTTGCTGATCATTCTATTTGACATGGTAGCACATTATTTTCCAGTTTCAGCCTTAGTTACTGCCACGATACTCTACATCATTTGCCTTAGTGTCTTTTTAAGGACCTTCAAGATGCCAATTTTATTACCTTAGCTACTGTCTTCTTAACTCTTGCCTGGGATGACATCAAGAGTGCTTGTAATTAACCAAGTGACAAACAATACCATCAAAAATGTACCAAGTAATATTTTAAACAATTATTGAAATACAAAGTTCTAAAGTTTCTGATTAAAACATCTTTGAAAAGTGGAGAATAATCTTTCCTGCATTTTTCTAGATTTTTTTCAGTGTCAGCATTATCCCATAGACCCTTTAAAATTAAAACCCCCACATATTAAATATTCCGATTTCTGTGCATTAATCTAAGGGAAGAAGAAAGCATAATAATCCTGCCAGAGATTTTTTTTTTTTTACAAAATACTTTGTTGCAGGTACCTGTTTGAGGGCTACACAGTTCACTTGAAGAAGGTGCTGCAAATTTGTGGAGAAAGTAAAACTCGAAACATTTTCAATTTTATATGTAATACAGAATTGTGAGATTTTACCTCTGCTAAAGCCATTCTGGAAACTGGACTTTCATATGGCCAATACTTTTTAAATTTAATACTGAGGTCTTATATTGTTTAATATGTAAGCTACGTATGTTCAATATTTTACCAGCAGATTATGTTTGAGGAGTAACCAGACATTGCAGAGGAGCTATACAAATATAATAAAGGATATCTGAGTGACAGTAGAACACTGGTACTGTAATTATGGTTTTAAAATACTCTATTAAAGGCTTTATTTTTGCTTGAAAGCCATCTCTTATTAACTAGATAAACACATTTTCCTCTGTGGCCACTGGTTAAGAATTACACCTTTGAACTGTTTCAGTTCTGAAGAGTGTTTTAGCCACATTTAAAAAAAATAATGGTGAAAATAAACTGGCAGGAAGCCTCAGAGAGAAGTATGCACTATTTTTTCCATTTCATTATTTGTTATAGCTAACAGATGGTATACAAATATATTATTAGCAGCCTTACCTTGTTGCAGCAATAGTTTATCTTTCTAATAGCTATTTTTATAACTTGCAACAGTTCTTTGTGAGTTCAGAATTTCTAGTATCAACTGCTGGATAAGAAAATTTCATTGATTTTCCACAAGATGGCATGTAAGAATCAGGCTGGCTGTATTTTAATTAATATAATTTAGTTAATATACACTTTGTATATGTCAAATGCATGTGCAAATGAAGAAGGAATACGTTCATAGGACAGAGTATACTGTGACTGGTGATTTAAATACAGCATAATAAGCGATGCTCTCTCACTAGCTAAATTATAGAGTTGACTATTATTGCATAATTTACAGAATAATATGTCAAAATAAAATCCAACCTAAGCACCTCATAGTTATTTGTATCATGAAATGAGATTAAAACTTGATTCACAGAATGAGATTCTGTGTAATTGTCCAGTAACTTTATGAGAAATTATTTATTCATTATTATTTATTATTTATTCATGTTTGCATTTTATGGAAGACAAAGATCAGTATCAATATATTCTTCTTGAATGTAGATAAATAATTTTTAAAGCAGGCATTTAGTTACTATTAAAAATTCTTCATGCAGTCTTTCAGTTGATGAGTTACTGAGCAGCTTCTGCTCAAGAGAACTTCCTACTCAAAACAAGAAATAGTTCTGACCTAAGTTGCCTTACAAGCACAAACTAGTCATGATTTTTCAGATATAATAATGTTTAGCTAAAGACTGGTCTCTTCCAATGTTGCAGATCTCCACATTCTCTAAATGTCCTAGTACTGCAGTAATCAGAGAAATAAAATCTGTTAAACTACCACCAAAAAGTTGCTACTACTGTATTTTTTTCCATCTTATTTAGAAGCTAAGTGGACAAGAAATCTGAGAAACAGAGCTTATAACAGATTTGCAGCAAAAGAGACTTTTGATATCCAAAAAAACTGGGCACTGATCAGAACTGAGTGATCTCCTGCAACTTGAATGGGATTCATCCTGGGCTCTGTCATCATGATAAGAGTCAGATGTTTGAATTTGTAAAGCTTTTTACATTATTCCAGGGATACAAAAACAGATACAAATTTGATATTGTTGGTCAAGAAGGAGCATCTTGTATTCAGTAATCTCCAGGAGAGCAGGGTTCCATCATGTGTCATAGTTACTTGGTATGACAAACTCCATCACTCTGAACATCCCCCATCTTCCATCTTCTTCCCCTGGCTTTTATCGCTGAGTGTGGCATGATATGATGTGGGATATCCTCTTGGTCAGCCAAGGCCAGCCACCCCAGCTGTGCTCTCCCCGCAGCCTCCCGTGTCCCCCAGCCCATCCACTGGCAGGGCAGCAGGAAAATCAGATAATGCCCTGATGCTGTGTGAGCGCTGCTCAGCAACAACTAAAACATCCTCCTGCCATCAACATCTTCCTCACCACAAATCCAAAGCATAGGCCCATAGAAAGAAATTTAACTCTGTCCTAGTCCCAGGTCTCAAAAGGACTGTTTCAGAATCAAAGACAACCCAAGGTAATTCAATGCTGTGCCTTTTTTCACCAGTCTCTGCTTACTGGTAGGTAAACTCCTATGTCAGAAGGAAATCTAGTGATCTAAAACCATCTCCTGGTTTTCATATGGTTCAGCATTGATCCCTGATGCTCAAAGACCTCCTTATTCACCCTAGAAGTTTGATGACAAAGAAAAACCTTCAGATATAGGCTCTTTCCTGAGATTCTTAACAATGTGCCTGAAGTTTATTTTTAAAGATTGAAAACTTCTGAATATTGCAGTAGACTCCCAGATCAAGAAAACTGGAGGAAAAGTCATTGACAAAGGCTTTATCTCAGCTGAAAAATTTATACATTTTTTAACAATTGATTATAATGTAAGTTACTGAAGAATTTATTAATGTAGTTTATTGAACAATTAATTGCAATCTATGCAGTTTATGCAATAAACATAGGTGAATTTTTCACTTACCTTTAGTCCTCTTTGCATATGATTGAAAACTTCATTATTACAGATTTCACATAGGCAAATATGTCCAAGAATGAAGAACAGTTTACAAATACTAAAGGCAAAAACATCTCATCAATTTCACTTCAGCTTCAAAGCCCAGTTGGTCATCTTGTATTAGATTCATTGGCAAGTAGTAAACAAACTCAGTCTCTTTTCTCTTCTGTGTTACGGCTCCTACTCCAGCTTCCTATAAAAAGACTCAACAAACCAAACAACAAAATCCAGGCTCTTTCTGCCCCACATTGCTGTTTGGCATGCAGTCGAAGCCAGAGAACATTGCTGAGAACTTCTTAAGCCACGTCTGCCATCAAGGAAAACATGCCGGGAAACTGTTATCTGAAGTAGTCTCACGTCTGGCACCGCTCATTACTTTTTTCTCCCCATTTCATCTTTTTGCACCTTTTTTATAATGCAGAAGTTGTGCTTTTCAGCCTGCTGAGACATTTGGCCATCCTGCAGAGGGCCATATCTGCAGAGGGAGAAAAACTGCCTTTAGAACTTGCCCCTCACAGTCTGTCTCTGTACCCAGGGTGACAGACAACTCATTTTATCCATGGCAGTTGGAGGAAAAAATACATTCATACTGTGGAGAATGATCTCATTCTTCCCACAAATATGTAAATTTTGTGGCCAATGTTTTCGTAATTACAATATGAACAAACTTTTGAGACATTTATCATTTATAAATTTGAGGATCAAAGCAATCCATACAGCGATCAATACAGTGAATAATAAACTGTAGGCTCAGACAAATCATAAAAAGAAAGCAAATGGCATTTTAACCAGACTTCAAATACTATATACAAGACAACTAATTTTATAATCACTCTACAGTGGATCTCTGCCTCTTTCTACAAATGTGAAATACAATCTAGCAGTAGCAATGCTAGCAATCTAGCAATGTTCTGAAGTCTGGATCGAAGATGTATAATAGTTTGTCATCTGCTAGGAAAAGTTCCTTGAAAAATAGCTTGCCTTTTAAATTACATTACTCAGCAAGATTATTTTCCTATGGGTGGTGGAAGAGCAACATCATTCTAAGTGAGCAGGGGACATCTATAATCATATGTATGCCAAACATGGCTTATCAAAATACATACAAGAGGTAAGAAGGAAGAAAATAAACAACATACCTTTGGCAACAAAATTCTAAATTCAGAGTCATAAGCAACAGAGAAAATTGTTTCTTTTGGGTTTGGAAGGGACCTTAAAGATCATTGATTTCCAACCCCCCTGCCATGGACAGGGACACCACCTCCAACTAGACCAAGTTGCTCAAAGCCCCATCCAGCCTGGCCTTGAAGACTTCCAGGGATAGGGCATCCACAGCTTCTCTGGGCAACCTGTTCCAGTGTCTTGCTAGCCTGACAGTAAAGAATTTCTTCCTAATATCTAACCTAAATCTCCCTTCTTTCAGTTTAAAACTGTTACCCTTTGACCTATTACTCCACTCCCTCATAAAATGTCCCTCCCCATTTCTCCTGTAGGCCCCCTTTTAGGTACTGGAAGGCTGCTGAAAGGTCTCCCCAGAGCCTTCTCTTCTCCAGGCTGGACAATCCCAACTCTCTCAGCCTCTGATCCTCTTCGTGGCCCTCCTCTGCACCCGTTCCAACAGATCAACGTCCTTCCTGTGCTGACGACTCCAGAGCTGGACACAGTACTCCAGGTAGGGTGTCCCAGAGCAGAGTACAGGGGTAGAATCACCTCCCTCAACCTGCTGGCCAGTCTTATTTTGATGCATCCCAGGATGCAGTTGGCTTTCTGGGCTGCCAGCACATATTGCTGGGTCATGTTGAGCTTCTCATCCACCAACACCCCCAAGTCCTTCTTCTCAGGGCTGCTCTCAATCCATTCTTCACCCAAACCATATTTGTGGTTGGGATTGCCCCAGCCCAGGTACAGGACCTTGCATTTGGCCTTGTTGAACTTCATGAGGTTCTCATGGGCCCACTTCTTAAGCCTGTCCAGGTCCCTCTGGATGGCATTCCTTCCCTCCAGCGTGTTGACCGTGCCGCACAGCTTGGTGTTGTTGGCAGACTTGCTGAGGGTGCACTCTATCCCACTGCTCATGTCTCTGACAAAGATGTTAAACAGCACTGGTCCCAGTACTGACCCGTGAGGAACATCAGTTGTCACTGGTCTCCGCATTAACATTGTGTCTGAAACAGTTTTCTTAACCGAGAAGAACATTAATACTGAAATGTTGAAATTGATCCTTGATGTGAGATTGGTTATCTCTGGAATTGATCATCACTGGAATTAATCCGTTGTCAACTAAAATTCTCAGAAAGCCACAGAGTCTCTACTTTAGGCTCGAAAGGAAAGGACTTTCCAGATTAGCTGTTGACATTTTCTCTACATTTCAATACAGCAAAAAATAACACTGGAAGTTCCCACATGCTGCCATTTTAAGAAACGAACCTTTCAGGCAATGTGGAAGAGAAGACAGAAGATGACAGAGGGGTAAACAAGCAATTAGGATCTGGAATGAATGAATGAATTCAGGCATTGCACACAGAGTCCTATGTTCACATACAGTGACAGTGAAGAGTATTGTGCATACTACAGCTACTGATCTGCTGATGTTAGTGATCTGGAGACACTTGACTCTTTACCCAAGCAAGTCATATTGACAGCTGAAGGACAGTTAGCAGCATTGTTGGTGGCAGAAAGAATTTATAATTTTATGCCTGAGATGACTGATGCTTGCCACTTTTCACTAAAGTTGCTCCCTTAAGCTGTGATACAGAATTTGAGCTTTGGTTTTTTTTTTTCTCCTGGACCAACCCCTCCAAACCCTGCAATGTACCCGCTTGCACTTCTGGAGGTGAGGAGCTACTGGATTTCGTCAGCTCACAGAAGATTCCATTTGATTTTTTTTTTTCTTTTGAGCTACCAGCTCAAAAAAACTTAACTAGCTGTCTCAAGATTTTTGCAACTTTAAGAAGTGAGCTAAGAACTGTCAGCGGTTGTGCTTTTAACCCCTTATATCCTCCCTTTCTCTGTGCACGAGAGACCAAAGCTGGGGCAGCAGAGCTGTGTGATATTGCAAGGCATGAACTGGCTGTTTTTAAAGCTCTTTCTCCACAGTATGCCAGAGTCTGCATATGCCTCTTCAGAATGTTTTTACTACAATAACCATGTACCTTCCTTGAAGCAAGGGACGAGTTGTTTTCCTGTTACTATTGCTAAACCAATTGCAAACTATTGCAGCTCAAAAAGGGTTGGCCAGTGGGCAAAGCAGCTCACTATCTTTCTGAAAAACTGAAATTATCTGCAATTAAGTAATTAAGAAATTCTTAGGCCTCTTGAGTTGCTGTTTGTGATAGCTTTTATAACTGTATTAACACTGCTCTTCAATCTATATTAAGGATTTCCATCCACTTAATTATTCCAAAGTAATTTCAACAAGAATTATACTACTAAATATGAAAGTGTAAAAGTCTAGTTAATGTAATTATCTCAAAATCTTACAACATTTTTATGGTACTATCGAAATATTTGAAATAATATTATCCATTTTTATGCTGAAAAAGAAATCCAGGACTGCAGTTTATTGACTATTTGTAATTAAATAGAACTACAGTGTGCTGAATAAAATGTAGGTGACAAAAATTTAAGTCACTAAAAAGTTTTTCAATTTTCTGTCTCCGTGGAAAAAGGAAAATTCATTATTCTTAATAACAGTTGCCATTCAGTGGATGTGTAATAAGAATGTAAACAAGCTGACTTTTTTGTACTTCATTATTGCTACTGGCATGGCCCCAAAGCAGGTCAAATATTGTTGACATACTCCCCTGAGCTTATTCATCAAACAAGCTGACTTGTTTCTTTTGCTTTGAAGAGGCAGATCTCAGTGGACTGAAATGTAACACCCATTTGAAGCCTCAAACATAGTAAGCAGAGATAATGTTTGTGATATCAAAGAATTGTTACTGCTAACCTACCAAAACATTAGTAGAAAAGTGAGATTTCATAAAAAGCAATTTTGTTTCTCTCTGCCTTTTCAATAGTCCTATTAGTATCTTTATAACTGATTTTAAAGGCTTCTAAGCCTGAGAAAATACTCCCCAAATGAGATTTTCCTGACCAGATGTGAACAAGGCAAAGTTAGAATGTTTATTCCTAATAAGAGAGCCTTCTATTGACATATAGCATGCTTTTAAACAACCTGTAAATTTCTGTCTTCGTATTGCTAGTGGCTTTCATCTGTGGTTCCATTTCAAAATATTTTCACCTTTCTTTCCCATTTCATCAGGCTTCAGCAAGAAGCCGGGATAGGAATTCTGAGACTGATCCTTTTGCTGCGTTTGCTACATCTAGTATCTGAATTTTGTCTCCCTAACACTAAGATAGGGGAACGGAGGGGAGTTTGTGAGGTCCATCCTTATCTTCTTCCATTCTCACTATGCCACCCTGAAAACATTTGCTTTGATTTGACTAAATCTAAAACTGAAATAAGTATTTTAGTACAACTGTACTGGGTTAAACCACACTCTTGGATTTATGAATTCATAGCCCTCATGATTCTGACCAGGAAATTATATTAAAATGTTGCCTGCCTTGATATCAGGGATCTAAAGCTGGTTGTTCTCTCCTTCTATAACTTAATCTACACAATGTTAAAGCTTTAAACTGGGCTGATTTTAAGGTATTCTGTCTTTGATATTGATTAAATAGTTTCTAGTAGTTTCCAGTCATGCATTTACCGAGTACACTTATTGAGTTTTTAATAAAGTTCAGTGTGTTCCTAATGGCAAAGGCTGTAAAACTCATATATTGATCCAAACCTTATTTTGGTGGACTGACTTTAGGGATTACTAGAGGTACAGCTATCCTTTTTCCAACCAGTACTGCAAAATCAACAAAACAGAAATTCTCCACTTCAGTAACTGCACATTTCTGCCTCATGTTGGAAAACACAATTTTTATTTTTCTTACTTCTCTCATTCCCATGATGGTCAGTGAAAGTAACCTGTCATGTCATTCTTTACATTTTATTGAGAGGGAAAATGTGTATATTAGAAAAAGGAGATTCTCAGAATAAAGAGTTCAGATGGTAGAGGTTTTTTTCAAATGGTCTCTTTATCATATCTTTATCTGGGTCCCTATAAATCCTTAAATACTGAGCTCTCTCCTTTTCTGTTTATTAAAACCTTTGACTTTTGTGAGTTTTTTCACTCAGACTACATTTGGCATCCAACTCATCCAACTCATCAAATCATGTCTACAGACTAGAGACCAACATCTGAGCTACCACGTTAAACTGCAATTATTGTCAAAGCAGGATAACAATTTTCTAAGCCAAATCTGGCCTGTTTCAGAAGGTCATATTAGAAAGAAATAAGCTACACCATTAAAAAACTTATTTTTCTCCTTTGTCTATAAGAGGGATCCTTGATGATTCTTCAGATGTGGAGGTCTACAGGATGGTCTCATCCTTTGTATTAGTTTGCCTACAGCTATGCCTTGAGTGTTTAAAGGAAGAGAATTTGACAGAGTCTTTAGGAATTGCAGACCATTGACTTACATGGCAGTTAGACTTGACGTGTTCATCATTTATTTCTGGGCCAAAGTCTCAATCCTGCACTGCAGAAGTCTAATAGCAGATACTTCATCAGAGGCACTGCAGCTTCCTGGTCTAGAATGTCTCCTGAGCAGAGCTCCCATGTGTATCAGCGCTCTGAGACTGAACAGCTTCAGTGTAGTTTGTCTTACCTAAATGTAGATTCTATGTCTGAACCAGGTATCCTTATTGTCAGAGGAGAAAAAAAAGGCATTTTCAGGACATGATTCATCAGATCTAGTTAAGCGTTTACCTTAGGATGTGAAAAATTCCCCAGAGATGCCTGTATCTCTCCATATATAAAAGGCCTCTCACTAAATAGTTCAGCTGTGAAGGAAGTCCTGTGTTCGAGACGTATACAAGCAGGTGAGATGAATCTTTCTTCTGTGATCTATGCAATACAGTGAGACAGATATCATCTTGACATTAGTTTCATTGAAATTCTATTTTTTTTAGACTTTCTCACGTTGTTTTACTACATCTTTGCTTTGCCTTATATATACCCTATGAGTTTTGACTCCCTTACATTTCTTCCACTACGATACCTGGCTCCTGTGTCATGGGTCCTATAGGAACTATAATCCGTCTATAGAACCTTTTGTTCTCTCCCCTATGACAATTAAAGGCAAACTGAGTTAAAACCTTACCTTAATGATGCAGTCATTTGAAAGAAGCAGTAATGTGTGGTAATGTCTTCTGTTTATGAGTCCTCCACTTATGGGGTGTGAGGAGGCTACTGACCGCACAGACAGCCATGGACATTGTCTGCAAGCCTTAATCTTAAATTCAGACAAGCCATAAAAATGCACTTACTCCGTTAATGAGATACTGTCTATGAGATTGCAAGCTTTTGAAAGAACTCTATAGTGCCCTTTCTGGACAGCCTGAGCCAGATTCATTGCCTTGGTTGCTGGTAAGAAAGGAACATGAAAGGTGACTCTTCATTGAAAATGTTCAGCAAGTATAAGAAAACCTCTGAATTGTTACAGGTATTTTACGTTAGTGCATAATCTTTTAAAATACATAATGGACAATCAGTTATAAGATCTATATTGTTGAAAGAATCAAACTTATTACCAGTTCTAAACAAAAACCTGACAATTTTGGAACTGGCAATATATTTGGATTTATTAGCACCCAAATCTCAGCGTGGTACAGGTGCTGCACACATTTCTCAGAAGTAAGTTGAATCTTTTGCATTGCATAATCTCATTCTTTTTTTTTTATATATATATATAAGAAAACCAGCCTCCTGATAATACATATTCACACTGAGTCACTACGTACTATATCAAAGAATTTCTAGGCCAATTGCTCTTGATCATTTCTAAGTTCATATGTTGTGCCTCACCATTCCTCTTTTTCAGCCGAAAGCTTTGAAAATAAATCAATCATAAAAGCGTAGGTATGGCTTATTTCTCAGTGACAATTACTTTAGATCGGCAAGGTGTTTATTTTTGAGCTTACCAATAGCTTTGGTTATGGTAAATATTCATTAGTGCCAAACCTACTGATGTAGTAGCATTTTTCTTTGATTTAATGTATTAAATCTAAGCTATTACTTTTCTGCACAATCCATTTTAAATGAGGTTGACTGTCTTTCTATAAAGACAAATAGCCTTGAAGAACATGTTTTAGAAATTCCATCATGACAAGAAAGATGTGATCAGTACTGGGGTAATTACATTCCTTAAAAGCTTTTCCATTCCAGTATCAATTAGAAATATTGTGACTTTCTTCCACTATCTCATAACACTTACCCAGAAGGTGGTTTGTCTTTTTAATGCTTTCTGCTGTAGAGTTGTGTATTTATGATTACATTCCTCAGCGATTAAGTTCTAAGAATTATCTGGACTCCTTTGAATACTTGAAAACACACATGGTAATATACTTGTTGAAGTGTGGAGACTGTGATCCATCTTACCACTCATCTCCCTGACATTTGTAATTTTCAAAGGTTAAATTTCTAATTTATGAACTTTGTAAAATCCATTTTTTGTAAATAAACAAAGGACTACTATGCAAATATATGCATTTCCAGAGTCAGCTACTATTGCTGTCAACAGAGAAAGCTGAATTGCCTGCCGTAGAAATTAGACCACTGAAACAATAATATGTATGAAACACTAATTTGTATGCAAGCGCCTGCATGGGTCATAAACCCTGAATCCTTATGGTGAAACTCCATGGAAAACTTTATCCTTAGATGATACAGCTTTGGACCAATGTCTAATTTCCACCAAAAGTCATCAGTTCTACATTCATAATGGAGAACCCCAAAGCAGGCCCAGATATACTTGTATGTCTCACAGAATCTCTGTACCTTTTGTAAAGCCCATGAAATGGCAATAGCAGAATTTTGGCTTTCAAAAGTACAATATACTCAGTCCTTTGTGAGGACATATGTTGCCTCTGTGACCCATATACTCCCAGATCTCCCTGTTCTTAGCTGATTTATAGTGGTACCCTCTAGGAGTAGATCAAAACAGTAACCTGTGATGTGTGGACTACCAGCCTCAGGAGAAGACCCTTGGGTGTACAACCTTGCTGTAGCAGTAACACCTCTCATTCTCAAAAGTGAAGAGAATTCTGTGCACTTTAGTAACAAGGTTTGTAGAGCAATTATGCATTTTTACAGGGCCATTCTAATGTTGCGGAAGTTGAAGACGTCTATAACAGTTGCCCCTACCCAGAAGGTCAAATATCAGGGACAGAGGTTAGCACTTATGATGTGATCACCCAGCTAAGCAACAACCAGGGTTTTGTAGAGGTATGAGCTGTGGCAACGAGACACCACTCCTGATTTTTGTAGAGGTATGAGCTGTGGCAACGAGACACCACTCCTGATTTTTACTGGCAGTTCTTCCAGAGTATCAGGGGGACATAAGGAGGACAGTCTATAAGAATATATTGAGAATTAAGACATTAACAGAAAACCCATGGAGGGCTCTTGCAACAGGATCAAAAGGCCAAGCTGACTGAGAAATGATGGAGATGTGAGGCAGCCAACCCTCCGTATCTATAATACCTCCAGATAAGCTTATCAGAAAAGGCTGTTAGTACATTATACTTTAAATTAGCAATGGTTTATCAGAGCAGGAGCATGGTTTTGCATGTACTTTGTCTTTTTGGAGCTGAATATTATTTCTTTATTAGTTTTCACCCATATATTTAAGTAGGTCACTAGTCATTATCTATTTATGTTATGCCAGTTCAGAATAACTAACTACTACATTTCACTATGCTTCAAATACTCCAGAGTTAGATACATGAAAGTACTTAATTATTTGGGGAAGTAAATTATCCATGTCTAATTGAACTGTCAAACTGTCCTGGATAAAATGGATCACACTTCCGATTGATCTAATTTTTTTAAATACACTGCTGTTTTTAAAGGTGTAAACCCTATCTTTTTTACTGCCTGTGTATGTACCTACACTCAGCCTTTGCTAGGAGGCAGGTCTCATGTTCGGTTGACCTGAGGTTGATCAGAAACCTAGGCTGAAGCCCTAATGCACTTGCTATTGATACTGTTCAAAACCTGAACCCAGGTTCAAATACCCCCTCAGTCAGAGTTTAAAACTTGTAATCCCTACTTGTGAGCTGAGCTTGGCAGCTGAGTGTGTGTGACATGTAAACGCACCTGGGTGTGACATGTAAAACAAGATCCAGTGCGGTAACCAAAGGCTACTTTACATCATAAACCCATGTTTTGGGAACCTTAAGGCTGTTTTGACTGTGAATTTTCTCAGCTGACATGCTAATATGTTTAAAGGTAATACCTGTTTCTCAGCCTCCTCTGCAGTCACCTACCATCTCACAAGCTGTCAAATGCTTGCTCAAGTGCTAAAATATGAATACAAACCTGACATAATTAAGTTAAACTTGGAGCAATTGTTTTTCACCTATGTGTTACTTGGAATTTGCTTCTTGTGCGTGAAGCCTGAAGACAGGCCTTGCTTGTCTGAAAGATAATCTGTTTATCTGCTCATATAACTCAGTGTAATAAAAGACAATATGTTTCCCTACAACACATACACTACTTAAGAGCAACTCCAGAGAGTTTTATTTGAAGTGTTAACAGGTAGCTGAATATTAGCAATCACATGGTTACCACATGGTTACCTGTGGCTGTGAAACAGGTGATGAAAATCAGTATTTAAGTGACTACTCTCATAGACTAGCTGGAAGGTTTGCTATTTACTCTTACCCTGCTCTTCCCACTTCTGGTGGGGCTGCCTGCATGGTGGCTGGTCCTCTGAGCTCAGAGAGCTGTCTGCTGTCACGGCAGGTAGCTGAAGGGCACAGACTGGCAACACAAATGAACAACACCTTGAGAGCTCTCTTTTCTTTCTTTTGGTTAGAAATTGAGCTAATTGAGGTTTTACGTGATGTATGCTATACAGTTATGGCAACCAACAGGAGAGTCAAAGAAGTTCACCAACTTCTAAAAAAAACACAAAATGCATGTTCCTTTAAAAAAATGCTATTTCCTTTAAAAGCCTAGTTGTGCAGTTATTCCATAATTCCTGAAGTCATATCTGACCTGAGCAGATTTATTTGGTGTCAGAAGTCTTGGACACTCTGCTGTCAGTTTTGTTGTTCATAATATTGCATCTATAGAGCAGTATTTTGTGTTCTTCAGCCTTTAAAAATAGGCAATTGCAAGATGCATTACCTCAGAGTAAGTGGCAGATCTGGAATTCTTCATATTTAAACACTATGAGCTCTTTTTATACTCGTGAAAAAATATGTAATTTCATGGATGTTTCGACAGTGCCAATCAGTTTATTTCAGAAGGCTGAGGAAGCTTTTGATCTTGTCTGAAAATTAATGAACTATTGAACAGAAAAAGAAGCAAGCAAGAAAAAAAAAACATGCTCATTTTTACTCTGTTAACAGAAGAATTTTACATAAAGAAAAATAGGTGTATGTGGTGAATAGATATGCAGATTTATTTCTCTACCGTAAAATTCAAAGCCAATAAACATGGTGTGAAACACAGAACTATAGAACAAATGGAGAGCAGATGAACTCAGAGGAATGGGGCCTGGGACCAGCTTTGCTGCATCAAAGATTATAATGCTAAGTTAGACATTTTCTTAGCAATACCATAGTCATCTTCCACATAATCACTCTGTTTTCTTCCATACGGTGTTAATAACTCATATAATTTTCTGGTAGCTACCAGGCATAGCCTCAGAATAACACAAAACAAGGTCTCTGTCTTACCTTGAAGGAACAACATGTCAAAAGTGTAACTTCTTGTTCTTTTGCTGAACACATTACAGAGGTTTCCTTTTTTTTTCCTGTAAGATTTTGAGTGAAGACTAGTGCATATATATGGTATGTTCCACGTTTTCAAAACCAAAACTGACTTTTAAGCAAACTTTAGAAAAACTTGGGTCAGCTCTTGCTTTTATGTTTTAATGAAATGTCAGAAGTTAGCTCACTCAATTGGCTCAGTCAGAGCCGATGGTTTTCTACACCAAAGGCATACGAAACAGACCTGGCAGCCCTTTCTTTCCTCCATTAAAGTGAATCAGGTCAACTGGAGAAGTATTTATTTGTGGCTTAATTGGACTAGTGCTGGACTTTCAGTTTTAAATGTGAAGCAGCCTGTTGAGCTGGAACCATTTCGTTCCTCACTGAAGTCTTTCAATTTAGCACTTACATTATATCAGCATTATGCATTTAACTCTAATTTTTACTCAGCCTCTGGTCAATACTCTTTTTCTTCTGTCTTTCAGCCAGGAAAAGAAGCTGATGCAGATTTTTGAGATCTTTAAGCCTAGTTGCAAAGGCACACACACTTCAAATCGGGTCTTCTCCTGGGAGACGATACTGGGAAATCTCACTCAGTTCCTGTAGTCTTTTAGTGTCTTTCTCACCCTGCCCTCTGAAAGGGTAAATAAGATTTCATGTGTTTGCTATAGCTATCTGGAAGAAAACCTCAGCTCTCTCAGTTCTTGACTGTTCCTGTGTGGGTAAGCTGGGAGGCAGGAAGGTCATAGTGATACATCCAGGGGTCTACATTGGGCATGGCAGAGCAGATGCCAATGTTAACTGTCAGAGAACAGGGTCAGAGTGGTGATACCCAGGGACAGTGTTACTTCTAGGTACCACTGCAGCTTGAGTTGTTCAATGCCAATCCAAATCCTGGATATTAAATTAAAAGCCAACATTGTAAGATTTCTTACTCTGGTGGCATAGTCCCAGTAGTCAAAGAATATAAGTCAAAGAATAACTTTTTTTTTGTGATGATACTATCAGACCAGATAATAGTTAAGAAAAACTCCAAACAAAATATTTGTGTATCTAAACCCTATCTGTTTTTATCAGCCATTCTCATTATTACCTCAATATTAAAAAATATTCTGTCTCTCTGCAACTTTTAGGAAATATACATATTTGATATATTGTCAGTGAAATCAGTGGGATGCGAAAAAGAACATTGACAGGGTTTTTTTTCCCTCTTGCAGAACTAAATACAGGTTGGGTGGAGAATGGGTTAAAAGCAGCCCTGAGGAGAAGACCTTGGAGGTGTTGGTGGATGAGAAGCTCAACATGAGCCGACAGTGCATGCTCGCTGCCTAGAAGGCGAACCGTATCCTTGGCAGAATCAAAAGAAGTATGGCCAGCGGGTCAAGGGAGGTGATTCTACACACGAGTGGTGTCCCCCGGGGCTCGGTACTGGGGCCAGTTCTCTTTAACATCTTTATCAATGATCTAGATGAGGGGGTTGAGTGCACCCTCAGTAAGTTTTCAGATGACACCAAATTGGGTGGGAGTGTTGACCTGCTGGAGGATAGAAAGGCTTTGCAGAGGGATCTGGACAGTCTGAATCAACGGGCTGAGACCATTGGGATAAGGTTCACTAAGGCCAAGTGCCAGGTCCCTCACTTGGGTCACAACAACCCCATGCAGTGCTATAGGCTTGGGGCAGAGTGGCTGGAGAGCTGCCCGGCAGAAAAAGACCTGGGGGTGTTCGTTGACAGCAGGATGAACATGAGCCAGCAGTGTGCCCAGGTGGCCAAGAATGCCAATAGCATCTTGGCCTGTAACAGGAACAGTGTGGTGAGTAGGACTCAGGAGGTGATCATCCCCCTGTACTCGGCACTGGTGAGGCCCCACCTCGAGTGCTGTGTCCAGTTTTGGGCCCCTTACCACAAAAAAGACATTGAGGTGCTGGAGCGGGTCCAGAGAAGGGCAACGAAGCTGGTGAGGGGTCTGGAGAGTAAGTCTTATGAGGAAAGACTGAGGGAGCTGGGATTATTTAGCCAGAGAAAAGGAGGCTGAGGGGAAAGCTTATTGCTTCTACAACTACCTGAAAGGAGATTGTAGAGAACTGGGGATTGGCCTCTTCTCCCAAGTCACAGGCAATAGGACAAGAGGAAATGACCTCAAGTTGTGCTAGGGGAGGTTCAGATTGGATATTAGGAAAAATTTTTACACTGAAAGTGTTATCAAACATTGGAATGGGCTGCCCAGGGAGGTGGTTGAGGCCCTATCCCTGGAGGTTTTCAAAAGACAGGTTGACATAATGCTTAGAGACATAGTTTAATAAAGGGGGTGGGGTGGGTGTGGGTGGTTG
>JAHREE010000294.1:1331736-1364235 GCA_033628505.1 Tringa tobata
GGAGAGGAGAGGAGAGGAGAGGAGAGGGAGGGGAAAAATGGAAATGGAAAGGAAGCTAATTCAACTGAGTTTGGTCTTTTCAGGATTTTTAAGAATTTTATGCTGAAGAACTAGAATACTTTGTAGTTACAGACCCCATTTTTGTTCTGCCTTGTAATTGCAAAATGCATTTTTTAAAAATCACTTATATGTCAAGAAGGCAACACACCTACACATTTTGCTCTCCTCACAACATGAAATGAACATTAACTGGATCTTAGATGATGAAATCATGATCCAGTCAAGGCAAAAAAGTAAAAGAAATCCCATCATAGGAGTGATTGTCATTTAATATTCCTTTATACATTGAGTGTAAGATGTCAAAGGTAAAAGCATCTAAAGTGGGTATGTTGAATAGCCCTTTGGAAATGTTCATGTCCATCTATGAAGACTAGAGAAGAAGACTAGAAAACTTGCAATGATAATATGCCATTTTTAGGGCAGTTTTCCCCTAATGCTCTAACTAATCTCAGAACTCCATTGTCAGAGCTCACAAGTTATCTTGGACACTATATATATTTGCTCTGATTTTGTACTTTTCTTTATGCATCTTTGGCCACTCTTGGATAAAGAACAGTGAGAAAAATGGACTTTTGTGTGACCTGGTTTAGTCATTCTTAATGGTCTCATAGACTCTAAAAATGATACAGAAGTTCCACACGTAGATCTTCAGCAGAATCCCATGGATATTATATAAGAAAATAGGACTAGATGGTAAAAGGCAGATTGTACAGACCTACAACTGCAAATAACTGTCATGCAGATGTTTAGTCCAGAAGTATCTAGTATATGCTTGCCAAACACCATACCACAGCATGACTCGTACATTCTGTAATAACTGTAAATTCTTATGTAAACAAAAGCTATTATACGTTGCAGGGACAGTGAACAAGCACCACCAATACACCAGAATGTTGCTGTAGGTCAAATCAGTAGAATGTGCAGAAACATATAAAAAAATCTTAATATATTCTTGACAATTTAAATTTCAATTAAAAATATTTTTATACAGCTCAATAAGTGACCCTGGAGTTAATTTCTTTACAGTTAAGTCTCTAATGTTACAAACAGTGACTCTGTCACAGCAAATAATTTAATGATAGTAAGGCTGACCTGCTCTGTTTAATCCTTGCTAATTACTGTTCTTTAGATATCTGTTATGGCAACTGTGTCTGATGAGAATTTTTTTTTTCCTGTTGACTTAAATAATGTTATGACAAATTTCCCATCCTCATTGCCCCGTTTCTCTACTGCATTGAAGCAGTGTCAGCTTGATAGTGCATTGAAAAATCACAGTTACGTTTTTGAATTCAACCCTTATTCATGGGCCGTCTGCCCTGAACTGGCAGATCACTGCTTTTTATTTCATTCTTCATTTTTTATAAAGTCTGTTGCTGTTAGTAAGCGTCAAAAATAAATACCTGATAAGAATAAATGGATGTTACTTGAATTTTTTTTTTACCCAAGCACTAAATGGCTATAGTCTCTAAAAATACTTGGTTACTCTCCTTAAATTAGCTAAGGCAGATTTCTACATTAATAAGGGTGACATCATCTCTGTGTGGGAAGTAAGGAAGAAACCAGGAAGCCACATCACACAAAGCTGGAATCACTTGCTACTTCAGGAAATTTTAGACAAAACGTGTTTTATCTAAATACACTTGGACATTAAAAAGCTGGACCACAGCTCATACTGTTGGAGGAGGTGCTGTGTCCTGAATGGTAAGGACTCTGAGAGAGACCTGGAGACTATAGCTGCCTCTGGCAAGTAGAGTGGACCAATAGAACTGGATCTATAAAATTATATAGCTGATGCTGAGGATCTGACATCCACACTATATATATTCAGGTTTTTCTGTTTTGATTTGTTTGGGGTTTTTTTCCCCACCTTCAAACTGGCTCTAACCTTGTTCCCAAGAACTGTGTCCATTAGTGCCTTGAGAGATATTAGGTGCACTCCAGATGTTACCAAATGTTTCCATCTTCCAGTCTTACTTCATCTGAAAGAAATTCCAGTCAGGCACTCTGTGACCACACTATGATGCAAATCAAAGTGTAGTAAATGGGGGAAAAATGGAGGATTCACTTCAAAGGTAGTCTCCTGATCTGAATTAACACACTAATGTGGAAGAAAGAATGTGTATTTACAAACTCTATTCAGAAAATAGAGGATGACCAAGAAAATTAATCAATGAAAGCAAATAAGCTCTTATCAGAGCATAATCTGGTGAAATTATTAAAGAAAACAATTAAATTAACCTACTTACAGGCATAAGTAACTTCACAGAAAAAAATGCCAGCTACTAACAAATCCTCTCTAGTGAAGAGAGGATAATGCTACAGCTAAAGCTGAGATAGAAGTTGAAGGTAAATGAATTTCGATTATAAATAAAACAATATGTCCATAACAGAATCACAGAACCACAGAATGACATGGGTTTGGAAGGGACCTCTGGAGATCATCTAGTCTGACCCTCAATGATTAAGTATTAAAACATAACAATGGTTAAGCACTAAAACAAATCATATATGGAATTGGTGAATTCTGCATCTTTTAATACTTTCCAAATAAGATGCTATGCTTTCCTGGCAGACATAATTTTGTCAGACATGAGTTACTGGGCTCATTAGGGGACCAAATGAATTAAATTACATAATGTGATGTACGCAAGATCAAATTAGGTGATATAATAGTCCACTCTCTGAAGACTCTATGTATTTTATAACTCCTTATTGAATAGGATTTATTTATTGTGTTTCCTTGAATAATGTTACCATCATAGACTTATGGGTGATTTGAATATAAAATTATTTATGTTTTACACTGTTCTGATCTGTGAGTTTAAAGCTGTCAAACTCTTGGATACTTCTCATATTGCTATGCTTATTATTACATGCTTTGTCTGCTAAGCAAGTTGCAGCTGCCTGTAACACAGTAAAAGTATTTTTACTAGTCTTATCCACAACTTTTAAAAGAATATGGAGACAAAAATTGCCCATGGCAGAAGAGCAAAATTTCTTCTGTTTCGAGAAGTACAGATCTGATAGCAACTGCATGCAATATTAAGATGTAGTTTATTGTCATAGTGGAGCTGATAAATTCTGAATCTTTACTTCAGCTATCCTTATGTTATCTCTCATAAAGTGGGATTTCTGTTTTATACTATTATTGCCTAAACACACGCTGGGGCATTGGCCAGGTCATGGCCAGGTTGGGGTCATGACGAATTGTTCCAAGTCTTCCATCTCTGACCTCAGAGGTTTCTGTCACTGAAAATCATCATACACAGCAGGTGAAAAAGGATGATTTGGTGAGTTCTTTTGTCTTGCTTTATCACAAACCCAAGATACACTTTGAGCATATATTTTCCTGGAATGTCAGAGAGTATCAGGTATGAAATATAGATGTTATCAGAAAGATGGAGGCCACCTTCCTCTGACCATTAATTCTGCAGCTGTACAAAATTAATCCAGATCAGATGGGAGCACAAACATGCGTTCTTACCAATCTGGTTGGAGTTCATACCACTGTTATGCTTTGATGCTTGCTTTATACTAGCTGCAAAAAAGTGGAGGCTAAATGGCTCTGGCATCCAAACTAAGTTTTTCTGTCCCTGTTCTTTGAACAGGTTAGAATAAGTAGACACAGCTTTTATAAATTAAACATTTATGTCATGTGACTAATGGCTTCTTTCTTTTTCATTCTCTGTTAGGGATTTTAAAATGAAATTTATTGTACAGTCAAACTGGAGATTGCAATTGAGATTCAGTGAAGGATTTCTATAAAGAGAATGGATTTGGGCAGATAATCTGCATTCATAATGTCAGTGTCTACAATTTCAGCTAAGTTTGGAATTGCCTAGATGCCTCAAAGACCTTATATATTTATTGACTGATTGATGTATACTTTTTCATTTGCCAATTGTTTGCAGGTGTTGCTTCCACTTCTCCAGAATTGCCCTAATCATGAAGTAGCTCAATGTTTTGTTACCTCCCATAGATGAAACATAATAACAATAAAAATAGCCAGAGAAAACTATTAAATTCTGTCTTAGTTCTGAATCACATGATAGAATTTTAGTAAAATATTATTTTACTTCAGTATCTATTTTTAAACTCCATTTGGTATTTTATTTCCTATTTGATTCTGCAGATTTCCAGGATTATTTTCAAATTTCTTGTTATGATTTTGTGGAATGCATGGTTTACAGTTTCCATACCATTTTTATCTCCCTCCATAATATTAGGTCAAGACTAAAGAAACATAAATATTCTTGCTCTACTATTTATCTAAAGGTACTAGAATAAATCAAATATTTTAAAATAAGGCAAGCCCTTATTAACTTTATGGAGAAATGGGTAGCTAAGAAATGCACTTTGAAGTAAACGGGAACCAGGTTTTGAATTTGTTAGCATTTTAATAGAGTTTTGAAACCATGGGTATTCAAAAAGTCAGGAAAAGTTCTTTGTTGATCAAGTGAGTAGATAATACACTTTAAAGCTTGCTTTCCCTCAGGATACTAAAAGGACAAACCTCGTTATTTCCTGAAATTTTTTACACTAGTTCAGCATATCTTTTCTTTAAAAAAAAGGCATTTGTGTTTTAAAATGAAACCCAGGAATAGCTTAACATACCAGATAACATGCACTTGCTATTAAACAGAACTTTGCTTTAAATATGCTGTCCTAAGTGAAAAACTAGCATTATCTGATACAATTCTATGCAACACAGGAAAACTGTGTTTTTAATGAAAGAGAAACTCCTCACAGGCATTAATAAGAAATATTTTTCAAGTTTTAAACAATAGGACTAAAAACTAAAGTGAAACAAAAGAATGCTAACAGTTTATTTGCATTTAAGCATTTCTACAAAGACAATGAGAGAACTTTGTTTAGGATTAAAAACCAAACCAAACCAAAACACAACACACACCACCTCCCAGATTTACTTGAAAACAATTTATTGTGTATGCAGTGTAGAAAAGTGACTCCTAAACTCTTTTGATTATGATTCTCATAACAGGGAGCTGAATTTCTGTCAGGGTCCTGACGCTACACCATTGCCCTGAACTTACTTATCATAAATAATAGTTCAGTAGCAGCTCATCTTAAAGCATACGATGTGTTTGAGAGGTCAAAAGTAAGAGTTTTGTAGAAATGTTCACAAGTACATTCTGGGGATGTACATACAAGGGGATTCAAATATGGATGTAGATGTCTAAAGAGGATGATTCAAGAGAATTTGAATGAAAGATGAAGAGTTTTTCTTCTCTCACATTAGCATTATTAGCAACATAAAATCCACTATTGTGATTCTGTAGGATCTTCTGTAGGATCTGTAAAGATTCTGTAGGATCTTCAACAGTCAATTACGATTTTCCTTGTATGATGTCAGGAAATACTTGGTTGAAGTGAATACTAATGAAACTGAAAAACTAAAAATTAGGAAATTAAATAAAAGGTGCTATTTGGTGCTTTACTGCTTATTTCCTCTTTGATAATTCATTAGGAAATGAAATAATACATCTCATTTGGTGTTTTAGTACTTATTTCCTCTTCACAAGTACTCCTCACAAAAGACTTTTGTTATTTTTTTATTGTTCTAACCAGACAGATGAAAAACAAGAAGAAAAAAATATCAATAAATATGAAAATTTGACCATATTTTGGTAGGCTGATAGCAAATGAATCACAGGTATCTCTCCAGCCTTTTAAGAGAAAAGAATAAATTCTTGGGGAATTCCATTGTTCTTACAATAGTACAGCTAAAACATCCTTTGTTTCCAGCTGTTTTGTTGTTGTTGTTTTCATATTAATTTATATTAACCCTCTCTGTAGTAAAGTAATAGATATTATACAGTTATCTTTTCACAAGCCTGGGTTTGTTTGTTAATATGTACTTATTTTTTGATTCATATTACAGTTCAACATTGCATCACTTAATAGGAACTTTTATGGAAGATTATCTTCCCCTGTAATCCTGTAATTCTGTGAATTTTCTAAACTGAACCAAAATAGGATCAAAAGAATCCAGTCGTCTGTGTTAACAGAAAAAGAAGAGGACAAATTTGCAGCTTTCACCTTGTTTGCTGTGATTTGTAATATTACCAGGTGTTCTTTTGTGTTAGGACTTGCAGCTCATATTCATCCCTTGAGGTAGCATCTGAAGCTTTTTTTTTTTTTTTTTTTTTCCCAATTTTGATAAGAATCAGAGTGGACAGCTAGATGGGTACTCTTCAAAATGCATGTGGAGATGAAGCAATGCCTTCCTTGTCTACAAAAGGCATTTCTCATTTGTTACAGAAATCACTGAGTATGCTAGAGACCCGAGTTCTCTGCTTGAGAGGTTTCAGAATCATATCAGCCTTTAATGTCAGGCTAATAACAGAGAAAGTGAAAGGGAACACTTGGGTGCTGAAGGCGCTTACCATTGCATGCTCCTAGCTGTTTACTCCTTTTGCCTCACCCACTGTCTCTTGATTCAACAGAAAGAACTGAGACCTGGTCTCTACCTTGGAACAGCTGACAGCCTGGACCTCTGGGCCCTTAGCAGAACTACGGACATGGTCTCCTAACAAAAATATTATTTATATAAATGCAATTATGTTGCTACATTTAGGAAAGTAGAGTAATAGAAGAGGTGTTTATCAAAAGTAACCATTGCAGGAATAGCGTTTCCTTTCATGTGAGTTGAATGTAGAGCATTTCATTACAATTTCTTCAATCTACACTTTAGACAGTACTGGACCTGATTTTCTAGTTTTCAGAGCTACTGAGGCTGCTTTTCCTTGACTGAATCAGAAAGTTTTTTAAAAAGTACTATAATGAATTATTTTATTCAGAGTCTAGAAATTACCAATTTTAAGGGAGCCTTCCTGCTTTCTGTGCAGTTATCTCGTCTTTGACTGAAGTGTATTTTTTAGGAAACTGACGCAGGGACTAGACCGTGAATACTCTTAAGTGTATACAGTATGTCTGTTTGTAGTTTCACATGTATTTAAGTTTCCTCATTTTATTTGGTTCTAATGTCTTTATTTGAAAGAATATACTGGAAATAATTTATTGGAAAGAACTCTACAGCTAGATCCTTGTCAAAAGTTGCCTTATTCTACATTTATCAACAGCTTTTTGTTGGTATTGATTCCCTTATCACTGAAAACAATTACCCATTAGCTGAGTCTGAATTGAATCTCTTCTCACCTATGGATCTGCAGATAATTTTCTAGGAGGAAGTTAACAGAAGAAAAGAAAAGAGCTAAATGAGTTTCTACATTACATTTCCCATTCATTTCTTTTGATATGATAAATACGGCATAACTTTTAAATGTTGACCATCATTATTCACCAGAAAATACAGTTCCTCTACTCATATAGAAGAAACAACAGTCTGTTGAAATTTTTCAGAGTTTAACTTTCACTTACTTCTTTGAGGGTGTTTCTCTGAAGTTATGAGCTATATAACTTTATTACTATTCAACTTTTATGTTACATTTTCTCTTTATTCGTCTGAGACAACACATGTGCAGTGAACCTTCAGCAATTCCTCTACCCATTGCACATCTGTCTCTGAGAAATACCAGATTTTAAGAAGCACCTCTGAGGTTCGTTCAAGCATGTAAATTATATTTAAAAAAAAAAAAAAAGATTATTTTGTCCCTAAATAGTATCACAGCCATGAATCTTGTTACAGAAGGTAGATACATTAGATATGGTTAGACAGTCTTTGGGTCCTAGTTTAACAGGAAGTATTTGATACCTGGTTCCAGAAATGTGTCATTTGAACATGGAAAATTAAGCACTTCAGAGCAGTGCAACCCAGCCAACTGCAAATGCTGAAAAGTCCATGTGAAATCTTGTCACTCTCTCGGATGAATCGGCCAAAACCTCTTTGTAAGACCTGATCTTATATAAGGCTAATTTGTGAAAAATAGTTAGAAATTAAGAAAAAAACCACAACTGTATCTGAGAATATACTTGTTTAATGGAGAGAGTGAATCTTTCTAAGGGTTTGCAAGCATTTCTGTTTGAAACAATTTTTTTTAATATATTTTTATCAGAAATCCAGTTGGAAAAATCACTAGATATTTTATACAAATTTTGAGAAATTGATTTGGCTTTGAGGGCCCCTAATAGTTAGGTAGTATAATGTGAAGTCTAAACACTTTTTGTGGTCTATTTAGCTTTTTGGGAATTGGGTTAAACATTGATTTGACTGTGGTTAAGAAGCTCTGTACAGTCAGTCAATCTTCATACAATCTTATATAAAGTCTTTAGATAACCAATGGCTGGAAACATACTAGAAAGCCTAAAAGGAAAATGTTTTAGAAAGGCACGTCTGGCTGTTGGAATAACAGGGCTGGGGCTGAGCATTTATCTCGTGGGGATGAAATTACCATTTCTGTCTATTATCCAGAGGAGTAAACGAGAAATAAAAAACATCACAAATGTCCAATCCATTGAGAAACCCTCTAAGACCATTCTTTCTTCTGAGAAGTGGTACTAAGAACATACTGGGCAGAAGAGTATGGGGAGACAGCAAATATCAGACATCTATGGAGAGCCTAAGGCAGTTTAGGAACCTGCCTAATTTAGATTTATGTCTTACTTAAGCTATGCATGAATTCCTTGTTCAGTTCAAACTGTTCAAAACAAAATGTTATGGATTGTGCCCTCTTTGGCTGAGTCAAAAGGTACAGGATGTGCTTTATGTAAATCTTCAAATTATGTCTATATGTGCTCTAGACAGAGAGTATGGGTAATCCACTGTGCAAACAATGTGCTATGGGCAGCATCACTCTTATTGCTTCATGTCAGCAGCCAGCAGCCACTTCTCATGTTTGTTGGAGGGCTTTGTAGGCAGCAAGGCAGCCCTTGAGCCAGGCACTGAAGATGCATGTAAATGTCTATGCAAGAATGGCTGAGTGAAATGTTCTGATTTGTCCTTTGCCTCAAGTCAGACTGGGTAATCAAAGCGGTCCTTTCTACCCTGGTCAGTATTCAGCATGTTGGCTGTCTTTAAATAGAAAAACGTCAGGCATTTTTTTTCCAGCAGATTTCCAAGATGAAAAATAAAGCAGTTTGCTGACATTTCAGGACACTTGCAAGTAGATAATGTGTTAGAAAAATTGATGAAGCAATGAAGGTCTTATTCCACATATTAAACAATTCAGAAAAATAAGGAGTAAAAATTGGAGAAGAGAAGCAGCTTTAAGAAATTCCCTTTAAAAGAACTGGCAAATACAAGACAGTAAAGAGTAGTAAAGTATTTTACTTTAATCTTTTAAAAGCATATTGAATTATCTATCAAAACAGCAGCAACAACAACAACAAAAGTGATACCGAAAGCAAAAACAAACTAAAATCAATGCAGAGTCTCCAGAAAATACCTCTGGAATTTATTCTGTATTTGTGTACAATATATCATCCTGCCTTGTCAGATTCACTGTGGAAAGTGTGAGAAGGACAGTGGGAAGGAAATTAGGTGCCAGCCTGGCCTTTTACTTTCATGCTTTAATTCATGTCATGGGGAGCATTTATGGCACTTAATATGTTCCTCCCCCTGCGATTTATTCAATGACATTGCAGTTGAGTCTGGAGTGAAGTTGTCATCCAGGACTGAGAATCTAGATACAGATAGATGATAAGTAGTAAGCCTTAGTGGAAGCCTTTTTGGGTTTTGGATATTTTGGGTATGCTTCCTAGAACCAAAGATATCTGCCAGTCAGACCAAAGAAAGGGCAACTGTAGAAACTTTCTGACTTTGTTTTCACTGGTTAAGGGTGACTCTTCGTCTCCTACCCACCCTTTTTCCCGGTTTAGAATCAGACTATTCCTATGCCACTATATCACCAGGTGTCAGTTAAACAACAACAAAGTGCTTACCTAGAAAATCAGTATCATAACTGCTAGCAAAATTCTCTATTAGTCTGCTGCTGAGAGGCTCAGACAGAGCCTTATTCTGACAAGGCAGAAATAACCCATGACTGGAAAGATAAGCTGTGATTACTAGGTACTCTAACTTTCAAAATAGATAGAAACTTGGCCTTAGGGAAGTCAGTGTAAATGGTAGTGATTTCAGTGCATTAGGTTGTTATTTCTTCTTCTTCTCGCTTTTTTAGAGAATGAATACGAAATGGTAAATCCCTAACTGTTGGTCAGACAAATAAATACTGTCAGAGGAAAAAAGGAAGTCTTTGAAAACTTAATTAATTTTGAAGAGTTAGATAACCTCTATTCATCGACCACATACTGATCCCTGAAAAAAAAAATATCATCTGTCATCTCTGTGGTTTTTAAACACACCTTTTACACAGCATTTCAATTGCGCTAGAAAGGCAGAGACACTTAAATGCGTGCAAGTTTTTCTACAACTCTTAAGTCATTGTATTCCTTCCAGTACTTTTGTGTTGCCAGCAATGAGTTTTCTCACACCATATTAACTTCCAACAATCTCTGTCTCTCTATGCAGTAATATATGTTTCCATTACTGGCAATTAATGTGATAAATTAGAATTGCAATTCTGGAGCATGTCTGCTATAAGATAGAAAGACTCAGTAATACAAGAGCAGACTGTTGATTTAAAATCCATTCTTTTTTCTCAGTTTATTTGCAGGAACATGAAAAAATAACTTGCCCTCAAGATAAAGCAATATGAAAAGAACCTTAATAGATTTCCTTCAATATAAAAAAAATTAGAAAGTTATTTCTAAAAAGGACTGCTTTAATAGCAATTAATTACTTTGAGAGGCAACAGCTAGGAGAAGTCAAAAATGTTCAAAATGTGTAAAGCTGACACTTCCAAGGTTATAAGCATCTTCAGTAATTAAAAGCAGATTATTGCTAGGAAATTCTGTGCCTGTTTTGACATTGATGGGATCAGACAGGTGAATTTAATTCAGATTTACTTTGTCAGAAATCACAAGGCTACCTTACGGCTATTATATCCTCAGGTACATTTCAAGGGAAAACAAATGGGAAAAAAAGATCAAAGTAATTGATTAAAGGTGGTGGTTAATTCAGACAGTGACTAAGTATAAAAATGACCCAGCACTGCTTTTAGAAGAAAATAAATTATGCCTACTATAGATGAAAAATAAAAGGGTAAATTAAAAAGAAGGTTCATTTAAAAGGGAGTAAAGGGGAATGTTTTTAAAGATGGAACTAATACAGTCAATGTATTCAATTTTTTATATGAAACATTTAAATAAAAGGCACTTTGGAACGCTGCTGTGAAGTATCTTCCGTTCTCCAGCACAGCTTTCTTGCTTGTCTTTAACTTGTCAAGTTTGGAGGCAAAATCAAAATACAGCTCCTGCAAATTTATGAAACTTGATTTATAAACTAGCAAATAAGCGAAACATTCATTCATTGGCTGGCAAGACTCAAGAAGACAACAAAGCTCGTGAGATGCTTGGATCAGTGGTTACCATCTCCCAGGTGTGTGACATTTCCCAGTTCTTTGGGGTAGATTTATCATCACATGCTCAGGTGCTGATGTAACATTTCCTTCTCTTTGAATGTGTGTGAATGTGAGGCTGAGAGTGTTGTTCCATGTTTTTCAAAACAACAAAGTGAATCAATTTTAGAAACCCTCCCATTAAAAAGAGGACATATTCAGCACAGTCCCACAAACAGGGGACTGAGAGCAGTAAAAAGCCCCCCTGTCACAGGAGCCAGGATCCTGCCTGCAACAAATGTACTTCTTCCATCTTAGCATGTGTTACTCTAGTCTAGATCTTGATCAAATGTCAGCTGAGTGCCATGGCCTCATTCGGAACATCTGTCAATAACTTCTCATTACTTAAAACCCTTAAGCTGCTTTGGGTCTCTCTCCAGAATGATGACTGTCCTGACTTGGTAGCACAGGTATGCCAGCTGAGGAGATTCGGATCAAGATGGACTTTACAAATTTACTTTTTCTAAGTCATATTCAGAGTTTTGCTTCCCAACATACAGACTCAATGAGATTTTTCTTTTTCAAACTAACTAAATAAAAAACCTCATTATTACTAGTTAATGCACTTAGGTCCATACAAATATATGCACTTGTGCTATGAAGGCTGATTTTAAACAGCAATGCCGTCAAGATAAGGAGATCCTATCTTGAGAAGTATTTTAGCTCTGAATGAACTTGCCATGCACTGTTGTTTGTCAGTTTTTTCCATGCTTAAGGCTGCATTTACTTGTACGTTGTTTCTGGTCTTTCTTCAGTTTTCTCAAATAATTAATCATGAATAGCAAGAAACGTTTGGAAGACACCAAAGCAACTGCCTAGAGAATAAGCAAGCCATTTCAGAGGGGCTTGCTCACTGCAGTGTGGGCAAGAGCCACTCTACACCGCCTGAGCTGCTCTCCGGGACCACTCCCTTGTGTGGATGATGGTGGTGGTACAGACATGC
This sequence comes from Tringa tobata, assembly GCA_033628505.1. Classification (NCBI taxonomy): domain Eukaryota; kingdom Metazoa; phylum Chordata; class Aves; order Charadriiformes; family Scolopacidae; genus Tringa; species Tringa tobata. The sequence continues at coordinate 1,344,175 of JAHREE010000294.1, forward strand.
TACTCAGTACCATAGCAGAGTGGTACCAAGAGTGCACCTTGCAGCTGGCATCACTTTTCCCCATCTGAGTGCCTGCATCCCTCCTGCAACCCGAAATCCGCTTGGACCACACCAGATAAGCATTCCTGTGCCTTAATCCCCTTAATCCCCTACACTTTAATCCCTCCTTTAGCACAGCAGCTAGGCACCTGGTGGCCGCTTTCGCTCTGCAGGCACTGCTGGAAATATGCTCTGCGATGCCTCAGCCATTGGCAGAAGTCAAGGGGTAATACAAATGCTGCACCTGCTTCTGCATCAGCTGAGGCAGTGGGGACAGGAGGGAGAGATTTCTGGTATCAGAGCAAGGACAGGCGCAAGCACAGCTCTGTGGGACAGTGGAGTGCCTGCCTGGGACCTAAGAGACCCTGGGAAGTTTAATGTGACAGCTGTGAAGTGTGAGGACTCCCCTTCTGCAGGCTCGGTTTGTGCTCCTCTGTGCAGAGTTTTACACATGACCCTTGGCTTCACTGCGCCACGATTCTCAGCCTCTCAGCAAAGGGAACATCTCCAGCTTGCATCATGTAAGGTAGCTTCTCAGGTAGGGTAATGGGTCTTCGGTGACTCACAGTTTGTGTAAAGCATGGCTTCGTTTTCTCCTGTTTTACAGGAAATTGTTCTCTGCCAGAAGACAGTTATATTGAGGGAGAAGGGGAAAAATCAGACAAACTTTCTTATTCACACTAACACCTGGCCCATGAGGCACACGCTCCTGTGTCATCTCACATTGCCACATGGCCCATCACCCTCTTTTGGTCACCACATAAGGCACAGGCATAAACATCACTAGTTGCTGAGTTTTGTATACTTTAAGGATGACTTAGTTATTAAATTTAGGTAAGTGCCTGTGGCTGTGAAACCAAATCCTACATACCAGAGGCTGCAGAAATCCCCTTTAGTCACAAGAAAGCTTGGATTTCACCTGTACTCCTTCCTTTTGATGTCTTCTGATGGCAAGTTTAAGTGCTTAGGATGTCACCTGTTATAACTCTCTGCTGGTTAGATAAGCAGAAGTCTCCAGGCAAGATACTGCCATGTGTGAAGTGAAAATAGGGTCACTACTTGCATGGCTTCTCCTGAGACATTCATGCTGTTGGGGACCAGCTACCTTCCAGATCTGGCACACAACTGTATATGAATCACATTACTGCCAGAACAAACACATGATCTGCACTACTATTTTTTCCTCTGCTAAGTTAGCAACATCACAGGATGACCGCAGTAATAATTAAGTAATAATTAAGAGTATTTCAAAATTAATTTCCTCTATGCAGCAAAGGCCACGTTCCTCATTAAGTGCAAAATACATCTCCCTATGAAATTTTAACACATGGAGCTAGTATATGCAAGTGAGATAAATGCATGAAGAGTTTGAGCAATATTCTTGACAGTGCTCAGGCACACAGCTTTAATGTACTTGCTTCACTTGGTGGAATACATTTTCCTTGCAGTCCATTCTTTCCACATTCCTTAACTTCAAAGTAAATTATGTCAGCACTAAAGCACAGTAACAGATAGCTCAACCACAAAATACTACTCTCTAAAAAAATGTATAGTAGCTGAAAGTGGAGAATTTATATCCAGAGACCTCCCGACTTGTAACTGCAGTGTGTCACTGTGATACTCACCAAAGCCTGGAGCAGGGGGAGAGAAGTCCCCATGGGGTGACAGAGTGCCTATCCTTCCATTAATCAGGTTTAGAAACGTTAACTGACCCCAGCCTCTCAGGTGTAGGGAGGATCATCTGCTGCAAGTCTTCATCTGTATGTGAGCGCAGTTTGAGATGGCTTAGAAATACGGTATGTGTAAAGAAGCATGGGTAGTCCATCAGGAGATGTGTGTTTGTGGTTGCATATGGGATGCACTCACTGGATGCTGTGTGTGTGAGACAGACAGATATCTCCAGGGTACCTTGGGTAGGTGTGCTTTCGGTGCAAGGTCCTGCTCCTACCTTGCTCCTAATTAAGGGCTCCTGATGGGGATATTAGAATCATAGAATCATAGAATGGTTAGAGTTGAAAGAGACCTTAAAGATCATCGAGTTCCAACCCCCCTGCCATGGGCAGGGACACCTCCCACTAGAGCAGGTTGCTCAAAGCCCCATCCAACCTGGTCTTGAACACTTCCACGGATGGGGCACCCACAGCTTCTGGGGGCAACCAGTGAACATTCTCTTCCTTTATTATTCTCCTTCCAGAGAATAATATGATCCTTCTCTGGGCAACCAAGAATATTCTCTTCCTTTGCATCATCCAGGCTGAAGGCAGGTAGCTGAGAGCAGTAAGGCCAGAGGAAGGGCTCCAGGGAGCCTTCACCTGTCTGAACTGGGAAAGCAGAGACCTGTCTGAGAGCAGGGGGCAGGACTGACTGCCCTTGGTCTGTGGTGCTGCCCCAGAGCTGCGCTTCGTGACTGGTGTCCCCACAGGTGTCAGTGATGCTGAGCTGCTTTACTGCGGCCACTTCAGATGGGTGCTTGGGTGGGCACCAGAGCAGGGAGGGAAGATCGGGTTATGCAGTGGTGGGTCACCTCCTGAGGTGTCTCTGGGGACAACCCCATGCACTACAGCTAAGTGAGGGTGGGCTATTCCCTCTGGCAGCACTCTTCAGTCACCTCTGAAGGCAGCTGCAGCTGCAAAGGGCACATGGTGCAGCACGGTTTCTTCATAGCTGTAGACCATGTAGAATGCTGACTTCATTTTCCTTCCCAGAAAATCCACCCTTGATTAAATCTCCTGGACTCTGTTAGTAAAAAGACCAGGTGCCAGATTTGTTTATGTTATAAATGAGTAGGGCTTAGAGGAATTTGGCTAAATTAGTCTATAAGCAGGTTTGACTCACAGTCAGCAGAAGCTTTTTAAAAATGTGGGATGAGATTATGTCTGGATACCATGAGAAGAGAGGGAAAAAGACATTATTCTGTCCCAGAGTGTGCCAGCACTGCAGATAGCCATGACTGAGGAATATGCTACCAGATGCTGGCCTGAAATACCTGCTGCTTTTTGAGATCTGAAGAAGAAATCTTTATAATATTTACTTTCATTTTCTTTTTTTTTTTTTTTTTGAGGCATACAGTTGTTCAAGCAGATTGGATTCAGAGCCATTCTAATGATGTACAAAAAGACTAATTAGCATGTGAAATGATATCTCAGTTACTTACTCTTTAAATTTCCTGGGTTTGCTCTGAGAGTATGTTTTAGTAATTACACTGTAGATGCCAAATGGTGGGAAGAAAACTCATTCCTAAGCTAATTGACATATGTCTCATTTTGTCTACCCTAGTTTCTGTGTGTTGATGAGAAATAGCATATTTTTCTTTTACTCTTTTTCTTGCAGTGATGGGATTGCTCTGGGTTGCTTATACATGCTTTGCCTGTTCTCAACAGTGTAACTTCTCTAGCAGGCAAACAAGACAGTAAGACTAATTTGAGACAATAGCCAGCTACTTTATGAATCATGGAGTGAAATTTATATTAGCAAAATCTTATGTTTTAAGGCACACCAAAATGAAATGGCATTACATTTATAATTAGTTTTGAAGTAGTTTGGGAAAAGCTATTTACATTAATTCTCAAAGTGTAAATTAAAAAAAAATTACCTGCATTGTAACTTGGAGGATAGGTCCTAAGGAAGCTGTGAGGAAGCAGACTGATAATCAGAAGTATTTTTAAATTTGACCATCTAAAATGTAGGAATCAAAGTAAATGTTTCATTTTGGGCAGGAGTTTGACAACCATACGGATGCAGAAACAATCTGCAGTTATGAAAGGAATTTTTGTTTGCTTTTATTTACAGGCAAAAAACCCTTTGAAAGTGATAGAGAAGTCTTCTTAATAATTAAAGTTCTTGAAGGAAAGATTTTAAAGATATTATATAAAAAAATTAATTATTAATAACAGAAAGCACAAAGCATTCTAAGTTCTATGATGATTGGTTCTGATTTGAAGGTTTATTAACATATAGGCTAAAAATTTTCCAAAATACATGATCACAAGTTTTGCATATTGCTATTTCTTTTTTCATCCTTTTTTCTCTATAAAAGTTTGTATGCAGTTTGTAGGAATTCTCTTTTTGACGTGTTTTACCTTTCTAAATGTAATGCAATTTGATAAAGTTTAAGACATATAGTTCAGAGAAGAGTAAGAGTTCAGAGTAAGAAATGTGCATGGATTACACTAATGAATGATGAGTATTTTGAACAGTTACCAGTTCTGAGTCATGACTAAATTATCTCAAACCTCTTTCTGATATGAAGATTTCCACATTATAGCAATGATTTCAATGACAATGTATGTGAATCAGTTTGGTTCAGAAGAAAGGATGTGAAAGTCTTGTTTGCACTAAGACCCTCTGTTTCAAGACAGAGATTTCAGTAAGCATTGCGCTTTCCAAGTGAGAGGTGTAAATTACATAAATACTCAGGGTAATGCTGTGTTTTACCAAGTGTGAACATTCACCTATAAAGAAGAGATAATATCCTAGGTTTTCACTCATTTGATCGATCTTTTGAAATTGTGCAGATTCTGGGCATCCTAAATTGAATGCCAAAAGTGCATCTTTTCATTTCTACCCCATAAAAAGTCCTTCATTTCTTTGCAAAGTATATGGGTTCAGAACCCTTCATTTGCTAAACTGAGTGGTGGGCATGGTTTTGAAGGTATAACCTCTGCAGCTTTGTAGGACAGGAGACTGGAAAAATTATGCTGGAAAAGTCTCAGTCTAGTGAATAGGTTTCACCAGTCGTGATCATTGCACTCCCCCTTGCTTCCTCCTTTAGTACATGAAGGTGCAGCCTTTATTTTCACTGTCTCGTGTCACTTTTCTCTGTAGCAAGCTCACAAGAAGGCCAAATCTTCAAGTGTCTACTTTGCGATACAGCTCTATGGGAAGACACCAATGAAGCAGGAATTATGAGCCAGGTGCTCTAATTGCAACAAACTTCCATGACAGTCTGAGCGGAATCCATGTGGCTGTAATCACTACCTACATCTCAGCTGCACCTCATGTTCTTGTCCTCTTGATTAAATTGGCCATGCAGTAAGTCATCCTGGAGAACTGATCCAGACCAAAATAAACCCTGTAGGAAATGTAAAAAGAAAAAAAGAAAAAACTAACATGTTTTCAGCCAGCACTGCTCCCTGGAGCAGTTTATTGTAGAGAGATGCACTAATACCTGGTGAAGGGGAGGGTCAGGAACAAGTGGGCAGAAGATTTGGGAAGGTTGGCAGGACTGAGATGCAGCTCAGCAATCTCCTGCATGAACACTTAAAATCACACCCAGCCAGAGTTTCACTGGCATGTGATGGGCTGGCAAAGGGAGAGCCTGTGCAAGGACAGTACCTTAACAGGTCCCATCTCATACAAAGGTTCAAAGACACTTCTGATCACAACCAGCTAAAGTCTGAACTTGGAACTGAAAGCTGCAGCTTCTCGCATGGTCCGGATGAGCTGAATTACAGTGTCTTGTCTCTTTGTAAGGGAAGTTTTCCCACCCTCCTTTGCATTTCCATTACCATGCTTAGACTCAATATATTGGGGTAAAAATGTCCTGAAAAAGGTAGGATTTAACAAGAATCATTTCAAAGCAAAGAAGTCAGTTAGAAAGTGATCAGTCCCCTAATGGTGTAACACCAATTCTTTCACTAATAAAAAATGTACTGGGATCAAAATACACAAAATTCAGATAACCACAGGGTACCTAATTATAGTTATTAGGAATAGGGTTTGTCTACTAGTTTCATGTTTATTTCTTTTCTGGTAATTTGCCTACAAATATGTTTTACTGTCCATAGATTTGGCTGAATATTATCAAGCCCCAATTAATGGAATGACTCAATTTATAAGCTGATGATTCAGATACATCAGTGATGGGAGTTCAGGGGAGGTTTTCAATAAATAAGTAACAAAACAGAAAAAAAATGTATTTGAAAATGCAAAATGAAAACTCTAGGTTTAAATGTTCATTTTTGTTTATTACATATTCAAAGTCTATTTGGGCCTTGGGTTGTTCTTTGCTGAAAGGCATAAATGTGATGAAATAAGTAGTTTTTTGTATTGTGCACTTGAGCTTCACTGCAATTATATCCAGTAATTCTGTACAGAATCTACAGGCATGAAAAATGTTGCTGTTGGACAGCCATACACTAGACTATTATTATGCCACATTTTAACTAGCTTAATCCAGAAGCATTAAACAATGGATTTCAACTACTGCACAAAGGTATTCCGTGGTCTAAGTGAACTCAAGTATACTGGGGAAAAAATTGTGAAACTGAGTCTGAACTGTGAGTCTGAATTTTCCCTGGAAAATTCCAGAGGTACAGCGTAGTAACCCTGTTACTTTAATACTCTGCTTGATATAAGATACTCTCCTTCAGCAAAAGTAGTTTATATATATTATTAAAAATCACAACAACAACAATTAATCTGGATCAATATCACAATTTGGGAAGCGTGCTGGATTTCACTAGGTTTTGTTTTGGTTTGGTTTTGTAGTAATAGTAGTGTCTTTAGTTACTATAAAAAAGACTTTTTATTCCCTTTAGAAGGCAAAACTATTTGGAGTTGCAGCAAAAGGGCCATATGTAATCCCCAAACCTTACAGGTTACCACTTACACTCCATTATCCTACAACATAGATTTATTATTGACACATTCACCTTTCTTTCCCCTTTCTCCCCAGAGTTTTGTCATTTCACATATATTCAGAAAAGCTGAATTGTTATTACCATTCTCTGAAGAAAATTATTTTTTCAGAAATGTATCTGTACTGCAGTACCTATTGGGAGTCCTAGGCATAGGTAAAAGCCACACTGCACTACATATACTGAATAAACATGTAATAAAACACAGCCCTTTCCAGAGAGCTTCCAGTGTAAGAGGAGAAAGGCAGCAGATAGATACAAGGGAATAAAGTTGTGTCTCCTCATTTAAAGAAGTTGTGACCAAATCCCTGGCCTCAGCTAGGCCCTTCTCGTAGCCAAAAAGAGGTATGGAAACCTCCAGAACTGCTCAAAGAGCAATCCAAGTGGGGTGAACCTCAATTACAAGTAATTCTTTTTTTCCAAGGGCTTTTAAAGGAGGCTGGGCTGACTGACTCCGATTAGACACCCAGTTTCTAATGACGAGAATTCAGCATCTTGGTGCTGTTATAATTATCACTAGTTTCAATGCTGCCTTTATTTGTTCATAAACAGCCTTAATTCCAGCACATTCCCTCACTATGACCTTTTGTCCTAACACACTTATAAAAGAAAAGTCTTTCTCTTCGTTTTTACTTGATCGGCTAGCATTAACTGATTCTTGTTTATCTTGCTGGTGTATTGTGGGGAATAATTAATGTTTGTGTACTGCTTTGAAAATGAGCATCATTGCACCAAATGCTAGTTCGAGGAGAAAGACGCTTTTTGATGTTCTTATCTTTTTTGTGCAGGCTTTAATTGGCTCTGTATTCATCTTCCTCCCACTCTTTCAGTTGCAAGTTCAATGCTTTTTTAACCTTAGATCTTTGAGCAGTTTCTCTAAAAATGCACAATAATCACTCTTGATCTGCCCCATTCATCTCTTTTGGATGTGTGAGTGGCCAGGGAGAAGAAGGAGACAAAGACAACTTTTCAGGTCACAAGGGATGATACGATGGACATGCTTGTTAGGTGAAGAGAAACTTTTTTGGGGGCTGTAGGGAAAGGAAGGGTAAACAGGATTGCCGCTAGAGAAAGGAGGACACAAATCTCGGTTGTGCTTGTCCCTGTGCTTTTTTCCCCCCTCTTTGAGAAGTCCTTCACTGGACTGGGGCTCCTGTCTCATATGGAGAGTAGGAAGTTGTTTTCGTTTTTGCAGGAGTTTTTTTGCTTCTGAGTTTCCTGTTTGCTCAGAGCAATGAGGGGGAATACGAGCAGAACAAAGGATCAGATAATGGATTTAAAGCCTGAAGAAAAAGACAAAGATAATGGCCAGCTCTCATTGGACTTGGATTCACCTTATTTCTCTGTAGAAGTGATAGAATTTTGACACTTGAAAACTGTGAAATTAAACTGGACAAAACCACAGAAAACATATGGTACTGTAGAAGTATTAAAAAACCTGTGATTTACAAGGTGTCTCAAAAGTATTTATATTTCTAATTCCAGAAGCTTGAGATTTTGTTCAAACAGCTAAATTTTCTTTTGCATTTTCTACAAAAATACTTGTTAATCTAAATATACAAATGCTAAGAATCTACAACAAACAAGCAAAAAAACCCCAGTAGACAAACCTTCTTGTGGCTTGATAGTGATCTGACTAGCTGAATTTGATGCACTGGCTAGCTATATTCCAAATGCCTGACCCTGTAAAAGCTGGAAGACATATAAACGTTATTATCTCTCAGTTGACTCACGCTAAAATATATTAACATTTTGGAAACTCCTACCAAAAAAAAAAAAAAAAAAAAAGAATGAAGTACATAGAAGTGAAGAAAGGAAAGTTCCAGCCCTAATAACTCTGGAAAGAATTTCTTTGAAAGAGGATAAGATATACATCCAGAACTGAAGATATTTATTTTGGGTCTGGTTGTGATACTACATTTTCCAAAATTCAGCCACTGCTTTAGAATGGATTCAGACCTTGTTAATATAGATGGTAATGGCAAGTGAATATTTGGCCCATATGAACTTCATTTAATCATGAAAATGAAATGTCTCTTTCTAGTACCAAAAATTCAGTTTGGCTGGAAACAGGTTTTTATTACTACATTTTTGACCAGAGATTGCAAGCAGCACCATGAGATTTAGCTGACCATCTGTACAGATTTTATATTGAATAATGACTATCACAACCTCAGTACAGCACTTATGGTGAGTTGCCTGCAAGGTATTGATAAGCCAGAACTTCATTCTCACTGAGTTATTCATATCTTAATGAATTTTTGGGACCAAATATATTGGCAAAACTCACAGCCTGTATACAGACAAATAAAGCAGCAAAAACAGTGGATTAGATGGTAGACAAGATTTTATGCTCTTTATCTTTTATGATCCAAAATAGTTTAGCCTGTTTAAAAGCAGTTTGACCTTTTGAAGAAATTCTGGATGTATAATCACCAAAATGATGGATAGAATTAAAACTTCTGTTCTTTTAACAGAATTATTTTCAGGCATAGTTTCTTAAGATAGAGAATGAATCCCTGTAGATTAGGTCTTAAACACTTTGGATAAAAGCAGAGGCATGGCTAGTTTTAGGTTTTATTAATGACCAAACAGACAAAAAAAGGGAAACTAAAATTGTTTGCCATTGGTTTTTGAAGGTTTGCCTTTCCTATTCAGTGATTTCTTGGATGGAATCACTGCTAAAGCTTTCCAGACAAAGCAAAGGATGGAAAATGGCAGGGGAATAATTTCAATTAATTTGCTAAAACCTTTCTATGCATTGTTTTACTTACCTGTGTGACCTTATGTACATGTCTTACTGCTGAATGCAGTCTGGGCATGCACAAATTTATCTTGGCCTTCGCACAGGACTTACACACGGTTTCTTATTGTATAGATTGGTGACTCATTGCTTCAGATGACTTTGTTCCTCTATTTTTTTTGTTGTTGTTATCCATATTGTCAGACCTTACCTTATTATTAGGAAAATGCATAAAAACAACTTGAAAAAGGTTTCGGGTTTTTTTTCCTTTTTTTTTTCCAAAATATATTTCAACATAAAAAGCTAAGAGTTAGCGTGAACATTTTATCTTACAGCTGTTATCAGAGAAAAACCACAAAACTTCATACCAACTCTTTGTCCCTGTTCCTCCCTGCCCTCCAATATTTCCCTGGTTCCACTGACACAAGTCAATCAATTTTTTTTTAGCTTCCTTCCAAGTTTTGATAGTAACTTTGCTCTGGATAAAAGTATTGGAGCTGTAACAAGTCATCATAAAATTTTCTAGGACTGATGTGAGAATGAAGGTGTCAGATGCTACTGATAGACACTCTGAGCAAAAGGGAAAAGGGCAAAGAACACATCAGGACTGACCTTCTAGTGAATAAACACTGCAGTGCTCACAGGAGCAGAGAGCTGCTTTGTTTGGGGAACTTTGTAGTGGTCTCCAAGTCCACTTGCACTTAAAAGGTGCTATTATATTCAGGTTAAATATATATGTATTACACAGTGAATATAGTTCACAGTGTATATCATATTTATGTTCCATCTTGATGGCGAAGAGTGTGTTTTGTCCCAGGGGTGTAGCCTGGAGTAGCAGACCTAAGAAGGCTGTCGTGGAGCACGTGACTTGACTTCTCCTAGGACGTAGCTGCACAGCCTGGAGGTTCAGCATAGGTTGTCCATGCCTTGTGTTCCCTTCTCAAGGGCTGTAGGCCCTCCAGCTGGATGCAGCTGGATATAGGAGGAGTGTACCCACAGTGCCTTGGCCATGCAGCATCCCCTGCACACATGTCAAAGCAGGTGATATGGTGCTTTATGAGAGCTGCCCTGAGGGATCTGCAGGGATTTCTGCACCCCTGAAGCTGCAGTTCAGCATGTAGTTTTCTCTGTTTTTTGAAAAGCATCAACCTTCACTTAATAGTGAAGGTTGTTTAACTGGGGCTTTAAATATTACAGCAGGACCAGCGTGTGGCATTAAATCGTTTCCTGAGCTAGAAATGATAGCCAAAAACCTGATCTGGAGGGACAGCAGCCAAATATCTTCAAGCTGTAATTAGCAGAGGACTACATGTTACATTTTGAAACCCACTCTCTATGAGGACTTAAAAATTACTCACCAAATGGAATACAATCAAAGTACACTTGAACATGTCACTTTATGTTTTCCGTATGCTCTGTGACCTACACTCTTACCTAGAGCTGTCAACAAACTTTTAGTCTGCCTTTTTCTCTGATATCACCCAGAAATTCTTGCTGCAGAGAAAGGACTTGGGAATTTTATAATATTTAAAGTCCTTAAAAAGCATCACAAAACCCAACAGCCTGATGATACCTTTCATAAGATATTCATCTGCTATTGAAGGGCTCGTGTGGATAGTGGATTTATCATTTTAAATGACTATTTCCTTCTGATTCATAAACAATCTTACTTTAAAATACAAGCCAGTTCCTCAGTGGCTGTAGATCAGTTATATCTACCTTAACAAACAATTTAGCACCATAGGAGTAGATTGTTAGATCAAAGAAGATGCGTCCATCTACATTGCAGGTCGCTCAAGGTGTTTACCAGATGTAGCTTGATTCTGTGAACCAAACATCCTCTGACTGCATGCAGTTTGAAGATACCTGAAGGAGCAGTCACTGATTCAGATCCATATGTCCCTTATGGGGCTGGAGGGCATGTGATGGAGAGGGCCTGCTTAATTTCTTATGAAACGAATTTCATTCGTTCTTTACAGCAGACCTGTGTGTGGGGACTGGGGATTGTTCAGAACTTTGCTGCAACTATTCTAGATGAAAACAGTGACAAGGGCACCAGCTTCAACATTGGTTTATTACAAGTATATTCTTGGCCAGTTGTGTTTGGAGCATTTCAGGAAGTCTTGTAGAACAAACCTTGAACAATTGTGTTTACCTCCAAACATTTCAGGAAGTCTTGTAGAATAAACCTCGACCAATTGTGTTTACCTCCAAACATTTCAGGAAGTCTTGTAGGACAAATCTTACCAGAAATGTATCAAATGAAAGTATAATACCTGGAGCAGCTAAAACTATTATAGGAAGAAATATATGACTCTGAGAACCTCTTCATAATGCCCTTTAGCAAAAAAATTGAGAGTTCAAGTCAGAACACGACTAATCATTTGCCTTGCAGAAGGGCTGGATTTCAAGAGAGAAAGTCTAATCATATTCTAAAATAGGTTATGAGGAAGTAAAATTCTCATTGGTTTCTCTACTTTGGAGTCAAAACATGTTCTGGAAGGTTGTGTTTTACCTATAATGACCCAAAGGACAGAAATTGTAGACAACATGAGAAAAAGGAATATCTTTTCACAGTGACAATTCTTTAAATTATTCAAGTAAATTGTGTGATAAATCTTGGCTCGATTAAAGCTTAGCAAAGGTCACTTTTATTAGATTGAAAATTATTATAAGAGCCTACAAAGACTAACACAATAGAATTTCTAAGTTCAATAATTAATCCTATTACAGGAGGCAGACAAGCCATTACATTTTAGCATATTAAGGTATTTGAGTTTCTGATGCATATTCTGTTGCGTATATTTTTGTATTATAAAATCTCTTTCTTTTCTAACAATTTCATATTGGTATTTCAGGTTAGATTCACTGAGAAATTATATTCCTAGGTCTGTAAAAATATTTTAGATTTATTTCTAATGCTGTTTTTCTATATGCCTGCTTTTTTAGCAGTAATATGGTAAGTAACATCATTGCCTAGGGCTACAAAATTATGTGGTCTGTATCATAAAATGCTTAAATATACTTCTGGTTTTTTTTGTAGGTGTCAGTGAATATGTATTTCTTGTAAAATATAAGCCAATTGCAGGTTGAAACACTTCATTACACATCTTTTTTTTTCTGTTTATGCCTGCCTCTGACTGTTCACCCAACTTAGGGTCATGATTCATCACAGTACTAAAGCATATAGGTAAGTCACAGATATTGTTTAGTAACTCCTATATAACTCTTAAGTAATAGGACCTTCTAGTATTTGTATAAATAATGGAAATGCAGGTGAAAAAGTTAAAAGTTTTCTGGCTTTGCCTTTTTTTTGTTTGTTTTTTCTTTTGTTTTTCTTTCCCCAGAAAATAACATTCTAAATATATAACCTTCTGGCAGGGCTTTTAGGAAATTACAGCAGCTGGGTAAATGAGACTATCTAACAAGGTAATGACAAGAATTGAATGGGGTTCTGCTAAAGAATATGTTTTGGCACAAGAGCTCTTTGAACAAGGACTGAGGTCTCCTACCCAGTTGAGACTTGACAAAGCTGGATTATATTTTTTTATTCTGTCTCAGCTTCTGTCCCAAGGAGACCTCAGCCAGATATTCTGTGCAAGGAAGAGTGCCAAATTAACTGCTATAAAAATTTTAATCAAAGTGTCCAGGCATTTTTCTCCATATGTTAAGATACATGTCTCAGCATATACCACAAGAAGGGATACTTAAAACAAGGCTGTGGGACTGTTTTCCATAAACTATTTAACATTTTTCTTTGTGTTACAGTATAGAGAACAATGCAGAATGGCTCAAAGTCCCATCGACATCTACTACAGTTTGATTTTGATCACCTACACCAGGTTACACTAGCTGGGATCGTGACCCACAAAGGATCACAAGCTCATGACTGTTTTTTGTCCATTTCAGCCGATATGAAATGCTTTTGAAACTGTTCAATAACAAACAATAATAAGTTTGATTAATATGCCTGTACTTATTTATCCATTTTTGAAGTTATATTTATCTGCAAACAAACAAAAAAATTCCCTATACACCTAAACCTGGGTCTAAATGCAGGACTAATCCCAATAAAGACAAACGTGTAATCACTTTTGTATTACCACTGTTAATCCTACCTATCTGTTTGAGGAGAAATTTCCCTTGATTCTTTTGATTTGCATTGTATTAAACCTGAAATGTTAAGGGAACTTTTAGGTGAAGTAATTTAATAAAAGTTTGTAACTTCCTTATAGAAGACCCTTACACTGCATATAGAACTGCATTAGATTCATCATAAATTATACTGGAGGTGTATGATGAGTTCTGTGAGCGCCCAAACCAGAAGACACAATAAATACCTATGGTCTTTGCTGTTCCTTTGGCACAGATGTTAGGAAAAGCAGACTTGCTTGCCCAGAAACTAACAGCAAGGTGAACAAGACTTTTGCTTCCTTTTTGCGAGAAGCCAGTGTGCGGCCCAGAGAAGATTTCTTGGTACGTCACAGCAAGGCTGGTTGGGCTGAAGGAAACTGAACAGAGGGGAAAAAGAAGGATTATGCTCAAATCTTGGTGGAAAAATCACACTTTGGCTTTCTGGTCTCTGTCTTCTGGAAGACTGTTCTGGAAAGTATGTGAATAAAGTGAAAAAGTACCTATGCATGAATGGGAAGGTGAAATGTTTACCTGGGTGGGCAGCTGGTACAAGAGAACATCCAGTTCCACTGACATGTTCCTGATCCAAGGTTGTCTTTAAACTAGCACAAACCCATGTGGTTAGAGTCCTACAACTCCACGAAATTCAATAAATTCATTTTCACCAGGAAACTGAAAAAAGCAAGAGCCAAAGTAAGAGCAGTTATTTCACCACAGACTCCTCAAAAGCAATAATTCCCATGCTAGCCAGGCTATTCTGAAAAATCAGACTACATAAAATTCAGTCCCAGATTTCAGAAAAAATAAACAAACGGGGGCCTGTTATTAAGCCTGTAATAAAAAAAAACAAAAAACAAAACAGAACTGCATTTTCTTAATGGCTTACAAGGAATAAGTCTGTGCTATATTTAGAGAACATGACCAAAGAAATGGCCTTTTAGTCATTTGGAGAAGTATTTGGACTTTCAGAGCTCTGTCTTTTTTATGTCCCTGCTCTTGTTCAGCTTGGTGGTCTGCTTACCACTTTTTTAAGAGAGATAAATAACAGCATAAAATCAGTCATGCCTTCTAGGGAGAAAAGTGTGTCTTCTCCTTGACACCTTCAGGAGTTCTTGGGCACAAATGAGAAAATACATTATTTTTGAAAGTAGAATTCCTTTATCCACTGTGGGTTTGTTAGCACTTCTGAGAAATTGTTCTGATTTGTTGGGAATTTACATTTCCAACAAGACTGATAGAAAATGATGTCCGAACTGCCACTGTGTTCAGCAGCTAACAATGGCAACCATTGTGACTATGAAAAGTGTTACTATTGGTTTTCTTATTAATGTTAGAAAGTATTAGAGGCTTGAATGAGCAGGACATCAACTATTCAGTGAGAAAATTATAAAATACATGGAGAGGAAAGCATCATACTGAATTGTGACAGAATGACCAATTGATACAATTACACTACAAACAACTTTGGTGTCTGAAAGACAAGAAAAGAACTTGTATTCTTAGGTGAACTTAGCTCCTAAGGATTATTAAGATAGACCTGGGCTTTTCATTTCAAAACAATCTTAATTTGATCAGATTTTTCTTCTAACTTTGACATTTCATTTATTGGGTTGATATGGTGCACCCATTCATCCAATAAGCTTTACCACTTTTATAATTGCATAGAATTTTTTTCCCCTTGGATTTAAAGTCCCTCATTGTTTGGAGGAAGTTTGAGTCTGGGGTTTTAATCAAATTCCTCACAGCTTATAGGGTGTCTGCCATGCTGATATATCACATGGAGACTTAGCTCAGGATTTCCACCGAGGCATAGTGAAGGAAGAAGGATACCCTGGTTCTGGGACCTGCTCAGTCTGAGAGGGTTTGATTTCCCCTACTCCTTAGCCAAGAGATAAATACAATCATGAAGCACATGTCTCACTACTTAGGGGCAACTCACCATCCTCACTACTGAAGTTGTGCATCTGTGCTCTCTAGAAAAAGAGTGTAAGTTATAAAGCCGGACAGAAAGGCTAGGCAGAAGCAGCCTGGCTAAACACATTTTTCTAGTTGTTTCCTAGGGCCAAACACAGAAACTGCCTGCAACAGGACAAGAACCAAGGTTTTTATTTCATGTGGTACTGTTTCTTAATAGCCCTAGCAGGTTTATTGAGAGATGGCTTCTTGAAGCACATTCATTAAAAAAAAAAAACATACAAGAAAAAAGACATTTTTAATCTCAGCCAAGTGCTCCATAAATAAAGCATTCTGATGCACAGGCCAAATGCAGCACTTGCACATTGCTACAGCAGACATTTCCTTTGGCAGCAAGAGCATCTGAATCCAGTCTGCATCAGAGAATCATGGAACCCCACTCATCTCATTTGTGATAGTTGAACTTCATTTCATTTGTTGTCTAATGACTTTTATAACAGTGTGCCAATTGTTTTGATATATAGGTTTGTTAAAAATGAAATCTCAATGTAGTTTCTAACCTGGATTAAATCCTTATTAAGCCCATCCTTTCTATTCCCCCTTGCAGAAATTAAAATAAAAAAAAAGAATCATTTAAATTAGATGTAACAAAATGTAAAAATTAAATTAATCATTTAATTAAACATAATTTTAAATTTAGTAATCTGGTAAGACTAATTGCCAGTTACAATTCACAATAGAAATATAAACAAAAAGGCTACAGTAAATTCTAGTTCTGCTTTTAACACAAATTCAACAACAGGAACACTGGCAACACTTATTCAAACATGTTTTAGACTATAATTGAGAAGGCCTAAACTCTGTCCTGATAGGTGCCAGAAGCAATACCAGGTGAGTGGGCAGTGTTTTCATGTCATGGATGTTATTCTTTCTATGCCCAGTCTTCTCAGTATGCAATTCTGTCAAGAAAAACAAAATCAAGAACTAACTACATAAGCAAAGATATTCATGCACTGTAGACAGTATGTCAAAGAAAGCTGGCTTGTGTTACCACCCTGTCACACTCATCTACCTTCATTTTTTAGTTTTTTTTTAAACTCAACTTCGAAGAATGGAATAGACTACCACAGTTTGCTGGAGATATTGTTTTCTATTTCTTTAGCTTTTTTGTGTCTGGTATTGTCATTACAATTAATATTTGTGTTCTCACTATGAGTTCAAGAAGTTTTTCTCCTTCTCTCCTCCAACGATAGGTACTTTGTTTTATTCAGTTTTCTGTTCATGAAACAGTAAAATGAAATAGTGACTGATCTTGGGCAGTGGAGAGGATGGTTGTATGGATCCCCATAAATTTACTCAAGAACCTTGTTCCCAAAATAGTGTTACTGGCACAGCTGGGTTTGCTTATCTGTTCACTTTATACTTTACTTTGCATATAAAGAATACGAGGGTCTTTTTGCCATTCCCGGCAGCTAAAATAGCTAAAATAGCTAGTGATAGCTAAATATGCCAATTAAGCCAATTGAGCAACAATATATACAGACTTATTAATTTCTCACATTACTGTTTTTAGACTCATGGAAGCCATAACTAGGAGTCATCATCTCACAGGTAAACAAAAAAGATACTTCTCAGGTAGAGGAAAGGGACAGAGTATATGCCCCCCCGATATATATTGTGCTATTAGCCAATGGATTTTAATCTTAGATAAAAATGAAAGTGAAATACAATTCACAACACATCTTTGAAAAGCAGCAAGTGTATTTTCTGCCTAAATATTTGGGTTCAAATAGTATAAAATAGAGTAATGACTTTACCTCAAAAAATCAATGCAGCACCTATTTAGGGTTTGAACTGAGATTTGATATTATTATTTGATATTTGATATCTTTTATATTCCTGGGGAAATAAATAGGACTTGTAGGAAATGAACTACATATTCTTTACAGTAAGATAGACTCTGCTGAAAATCTGAATATTATGTCAATTTTGGAAAACTGTAGCAAAGTGAAGAAATTATGATTCTGAATTTTAGACTAGATTCCAAAAAAGGCTCCATGAAAAAGGCTTATACATAACAAATAGTTAATCTAAATGTTTAAAGTAATTTGCAAATGCAGGCAATCTAGAGAAACATTACACTTAGTTTCTTCAGACCTCGCTAGGATGTATGTGTGGTTTTGTGTGCATATATTTATTATGTTATATATCTTCACTCTCTGTTTATTACAGTATATGTCTTCACTAGTATTTGGTTTAGTATCTGAAAATGTCTTATTTCCACAATTAAACTTTTCAGCTGACAGCACTAGTCTGTGGTCCATATAATAACTGTACTAAGTCATTTGCTAGTGAGCTAACATTTATTTCGTGATTAGGAGTATGAATGTTATTAAGCCACATAATTTCTGGGAACATTCACCCTCGTATGGCAGGGTCTGAAAGGAAGAGATTAATTGAACCTTCAAAAATGGCCAATTATGGGACATAATTTCTGATGCCTCATTAAGGAAGTTACTCAGATAGCACAAATGATAGCTTTTACAAAACCTCAGACAAACTAGCAAAAATATTATGTCCACTAGGAATACATGCACTGCATGTGTCTCCTTGACATCATAATTTCAACTCTGTTGCCTTTGTTGACTAATGATTGAAGGCAAAAAATGGCCATTTAACTGGTCCAATAGTTGAAAAAATATTCAAAATATCTTTTAAATTAGAAATACCTTTTATATTTTTTTTCAAATATAGTTGCAAAATACAAATCTGTAACAAATCAGTGAGGGAAATGTGTTCTTCACATTTCTAGAAAGTCGGCTTTCTCCCTGAAATTTGTTACCGTGGTTAGCCTACAGAACTAGTGTTCCTTGTGTTACAGCGGACAAGAATATTGCCAATGTGTTCAAATTTAGTGTTAGAAGTTAATCATAAGAACGGTCTAATGTTGAAAATATTTATTGTAAAAATATCAGACTTCTGAGGAAGGCCAAATGAATGATAAAGATTTACCTACTGTCAGAAATACGCTGAAATTTTAAAGTTCTATTTTCTCCTCATTTTGGCATCAATGTAGCAGAAGCAGTTTATGTTTCTCAGGTTTCTAGGGTGCCGTTAAGAGCAGGAAACTACATAGTGATTTGTGTTTGTATAAATAGCTGCTAAATTGCATATGCTTATATGTGTATATAAATGCACACAGCTATATATATGCAAATATTTACAGAAATAAACAGAAGCACGTTAAATCATCCAAGCATTTTTTTCTTCCTGATAGGTAGGATAGTTGTAGCCATCATATTTTGAGGGGGATAAGAGAGTTTAGCCACATGGAAAAGTAGCCATGCCAGGCTACTTTTCTTGAGGGTAGGGAATGGGCACTAATCCTAGAGAGAAGTTTATTTAGTATGTGCATTCAGCCTAGCTTTTCAGAAGACCAAGTCAGTAGGAAAGTGGATCTCAAGATTAGCAGAAAAACTTTGGATAAAAGCAGCCTTCCGAAATAAAATCCACTATGCTTGCAAGAAAGTTGGGGCCAATTAATTAATTGCCAAGCAAGCTTTGTGGGTCATGGTTATATACAGTCCATACACATAGGAAGCATGTAGCAAGTCTGTTGCAGGGCTAAACCCTGTTTCCTGCACTGAGTCATGTACAGTAATATCTTGAGAGGCCACGTTGCTTTAACTCATTGTGTAAGACAACATTAGGTCCCATCACAGGGTTATCTGCTTTCTACTCATGGCTGCTGTTCTGAACTGTCAGTATTTTTCTAGATGTTGTCTTTATCTAATGTTTTGTTTGTTTTCTCTTACCAAACTGTATTTAGATTAACTTGTAGGGATATTTTGTGTCTAAGTGATTTCAGCTTCCTATCAAGAATTCCTCAAAGGTGATGAAGGTGACATGTTGCTTCTAAGACAAGCTGTTGTATATGAATGTATATGTTGTACGTATAAGAATAATAACATATAATAACAATGTATATAAGAATAATAACATATAATAACAATGTATATATATTATATATATAATGTATATATATTATATATATATATAATTCCTCAATGTGAATTGAAGATCAGTTATAAAAGCCATCAATAATTATAAATTTGGGGGTCTTCCCCAGTGAATTGCATTAAGGAAAAATGACTTCTGTCTNGCCAAGCAAGCTTTGTGGGTCATGGTTATATACAGTCCATACACATAATTCATAGGAAGCATGTAGCAAGTCTGTTGCAGGGCTAAACCCTGTTTCCTGCACTGAGTCATGTACAGTAACATCTTGAGAGGCCACGTTGCTTTAACTCATTGTGTAAGACAACATTAGGTCCCATCACAGGGTTATCTGCTTTCTACTCATGGCTGCTGTTCTGAACTGTCAGCATTTTTCTAGATGTTGTCTTTATCTAATGTTTTGTTTGTTTTCTCTTACCAAACTGTATTTAGATTAACTTGTAGGGATATTTTGTGTCTAAGTGATTTCAGCTTCCTATCAAGAATTCCTCAAAGGTGATGAAGGTGACATGTTGCTTCTAAGACAAGCTGTTGTATATGAATGTATATGTTGTACGTATAAGAATAATAACATAT
>JAHREE010000294.1:1369101-1417634 GCA_033628505.1 Tringa tobata
ATACTATATTATACTAGAATTAAGGAGCTTCCTGAAAATAAAGATGTGAAAACAAACAAAAAAAACTTAGTATACAAAAGGTATTGATTGCAAAGTGGTTAAATATGTAAGAGGTGAAGACACTCGGTTTATTTCCTACAGCAGGGTTTCATAATATTTCCAATGTCATGGTGGGGAAATTTGATGATTATCAAAAGATTTATGAAGAACTTTCTTTTTATTCAGTCAGCTACTCAGAATACCTTAATCTACACAAGCACCAACTTATTTAACAAAGATTTTTTGTTGTTTAATTCTAACTTTTAATGGTGAAAACAGGGTCTTCTACTAACTTGGCAATATTTTTCTGGTACAAGGCATTGTTGCAGTAATATGCATCATGTCTTCCTAGAAAAAAACATGTCACAATGCCTAGCATTTATTTTTGGTGTTGATACAAAAAGTTCTATAAATCAGTTAAAATGTTCTAAGTAAATAGTTTTTTAAAATAGAGGTTAAATATTAAAAATGTTACAGTAATTGTTTGCATATGATAGACCCAAATATTAGTCCATATATAAATATATAAATATATATTTTAAATATGCATTTAGGCCATTTATAAATATATATCTATGTATAAGTTCCTGCAGAGAGCATAGCTCAGAAATTCTTTTGGTGGAGTTCCCATTGCCGTTGTAACCAACAGCTGTTGGTTTCACTGCAGCTTTCTCTTCTGGTTTAAAGGCTTGAAAAGGATATCTCTATAGCTAACTGAAATGATTTATTTGTTTTATTGCTCTTAATCCCTCATTTTGAACTGTGGAAGCTGTTAGAAGAATTCCACAGGGCAATATTAGTGATACCTATTAATATGCTATGTGGAAAATATACGGGTTTTATAATTTTATATGAACTTATTAACCATATTGGAATGTGCATGTATCATCTGGCACAATATATAAAGTCTGAGAGACTAGGGTGTGATATTGTTACCACTA
Organism: Tringa tobata; assembly: GCA_033628505.1. Taxonomy (NCBI): domain Eukaryota; kingdom Metazoa; phylum Chordata; class Aves; order Charadriiformes; family Scolopacidae; genus Tringa; species Tringa tobata. Next base: position 1,370,082 of record JAHREE010000294.1, read on the forward strand.
GAACTCCACGCGTGTAGAAACAAGTACTTCTTATACTTACATAAATTAACACATTTTGTGACACAAACAACTGAACTATATGGCTTAGTGATTTTTCTGTGAAGAGGTGTCTTCAGTAAACATGGTATGTTTTGGGGAGATATCACTGACTGATGGTTTGCTGATTCATTTGCAATGTTAATTACATGAACAGAGTAGCTCTCACCATGATGAATAGGAAGTTGTTGACAGGAAGCCCTTCTGCAGTGATGGAACACTCTTTCCCCACAGAACTGATATTTCCTTCTGCAGTGCATTTGCTAAACCATCCCTGTCTAATGGCTTTTGGTAATTGCACTAAAAAGGTTTCAAAACAAAATTTAAAAAAGGCAAACATCTAACAGGGCTTTGTGGGCTCTTTGTTGTTGTTCTTTAGATTTTATGGTTTGTCTTGGAATCATAAAAATGACATAGACAACATGCTCAATAGAAAATGAAAAATAAAATGAAACAAAATGCTCCCAGGCTGACAAAACAAACTACTTTTCTCACCAGGATCAGGTTTAAGTTAGTGACAGTACAAAAAAATAAAGCAATGACTCTATCACCATAATCTAACCACCTTTGAACAGACATCCAAAATGTATTAGTTGCTGTCAACTCTGGTGTGATGAAGAGCTAGTCTAGGCAATACCTCCAAGATCCCATTGCAACCTTGTTTTCTGATTTCTAGGAACTGAAAACAAGCAAATTGAAAACAAAGTTCTGTGTGTTCTAGGCCAAACACATTTTATTTTATTATGTTCTCTAGATGTTTCAGATGTTGTGTGGTGATGTAAAAAAGCACTGTGACATCTGCACCATCCCACATTTTTCTCCTGAACAAAACAATCTCATGAGTAGAGCCAGAAATCTTTTTCTCACCCACCTGATGCTTAACTCAGTTTTTCCCTTCCCTGTCCACTTTTTGGTCTGATGTTTCTGGTACTGATGGGGGAGAGAAAGTAATTCCACTGTCAATTTCCATCAGCTGAGTGGAGACATAGATCATAGCTCAACTTGGCAAAGTACAGGCTCTGTGCATCAGATGTGTAAGCAGTGGCCGCAGTCACTACAACCTACAACTATTTGATCCCGGGGGTAAACGGGCAGGGGTAACCTCTACAAAAAGTTAGCTAGGCTGCATGCTGTATTCTAGTCATGACCACCATTTGTCACTCAAATTGAAAAAAGATCAATCCGTGTCCCTGATGTTTCACATAAGCAATAATGGAAGGATATACAGTTTGTGAGGTAAATTAAACCAATAAGCTGCAGTGTTAAAGCTGGAGTACAATAAATGGTAAGCTGGAGTGGTCAGAGCACATTAATGAGCATTTTGTTTTGAGGCAACTTGGCAAAGGGGGGGTTAACAAAACATTAGAAGAACAGTTTTGTTCCTTTCAAGTATCAACAGGTGGGAAGCCAACACTTTGCAGATTTGAAATTGAAAACGAATGTATTGCACTTCAGTCATGCTGTTTCTCTACCCATAGTCAGTTCTACATCTGCCAGAAGACCCTTGCAGGGTAAATTTGCAAGAGAAAGCCTTTCCTGGGGACAAACAAAGAGTTCAAACCTCAGTGAAACTAAAGGGAGCAAAATTTTTCCTCTAGTGTCACCAGGAAGTTCTTACCTTTCACAGACTAGATGCCTGCTAGAACATAATTCTTCTCTTTCAATGGCAGAATGCAGAGCGCACATACATAATTTTCCAAAAATCAGTGTTTAGAAATGTACATTTTTCATGTATGAACTTAGTATTACAAAAGTGCAACATGTTTACAAGGTAAGTGAATGGAATAAACAGCATGGTACTTATTCAAGTATTCTGAGTGAAAAGTTAATTCTATAAGAAAGGCGACTTGGAGAATTGTCCTCCAATATCGGCAAAGATAGATATAATTTGGAATGGGCTGCCCAGGGAAGTGGTTGAGGTACCATCCCTGGAGGTTTTCAAAAGATGGGTTGACGTAGTGCTTAGAGACATAGTTTAGTAATGTATGTGTGGGGTGGTGCTGGTGGTGTATGATTTTCTTTTGGTTTTTTATCAGTTAGGTTGATAGTTGGACTAGATGATCTTAAAGGTCCCTTCCAACCTAGACAATTCTATGATTCTATGATCCTATAATTGTAAGTATACTCATTTTGTAAAACAGGTTGAGATAAATGCACAGGTCACTGCCTCTGGTACTAAGGGCAGTTTCAGTATGTTGCCGTTAACGAGCCTAAATCAGTTAAGTCAGCTTAAATTGGTTAAGTTATCAAATACCATCTTTTTTTCTTCTCACTTCATCTAGTAACTTTGACAGCCTTTACAACACCAAAGTTGAGTGTATCACCTATGCCTGTGTACATGTTCTTGCACACAGTCACACATACACACATTGCACATGGATAGTAGATTTGTATTCATACATTTTTTCACCTCTCCATGTTACTTTTTTTTCATCACCTAAGAGTTCCTGTTGCCTCTTCTAGTGCACATTTTCCCAGAGATTCAGTGACTGTTTTAAATCCAGGAGCTTTGTTTCTCCTGTGGGTACTTAACAGCTATTTGTGAACATTTCTGTCTGGTGGTATTATGACATTACCAGCAAACTGATTCATAGAGCTGGTTTATTAACTTTGTGAACTCTTTTTCCCCTTAAAACTGTTTCAGTTTCAGATCTATTCACAGCCAAAAAAAGGCCGTTTATCTCATAGTTTTCCAAATAAGCATCATGGAAATGTTGCTTTCAGTCTTCAGAATGAGAACAAATTGGTAAAAAAAAGCCAAAAAACAAACAACCAAAAAAAGTTAGGCTCACTGTATAGTTCAATAGTTCTGTATTACTTTAAATACAGAAGAGCTAGAAACTGAAAAAGGAGCCACCTCCTTACAGAAGATATTAGAAGAGAAAAAATTTTGTTCTTATTGACTAAGAGTAAGTAAGGAAAGACATTATTTGTTCTTTCAGATCATCTGGGATTAAAAAAGTTTGGCAGGAACTGATTTTTTGAGTGAATGATCTGGTACCACAGAGATAACTGATTAAAGAAAAAGAATTCGCAGACAATCTTTCTAATGAAAATCAATGCATTGAGACTAATTATACTTTAAACTATTATTTATAGGTGTCCCACATCTGAATGAACTTTTGATTATGCCTTCTGTCTCTGAATAAAAGTTACAAATGCCTTAGTAGGTGGATAATAGACTACCTAGCTTTATTTATCTCAGTAGAAGTTCCTCCATGTTTACTGAAATAATACTTTGTGACTCTTTGGTGAGCTGCGACAGATATTTTTTCACGCCTGTCAGTGAATTAGAGTGATAGTGAGATCTTCCGTTCGACTCACTAAATCACAGTGGGAATGCAACACTTAGCTAATAGAACAGTTGAGCATGTCTACATAATAGTAATATTTGCCCAGCCTGGATCAAAATATAATTATTACTCATCATCTACAAAAGAGAGCCTGTATTAACCATTCAATTATACTGCTTAAGGTTTTTCAAAATCTCAAATTCCACAATAACATCCACAGTTTGCCAAAAGCAATGGTAGATTTCTTCTCATCCTCAGGAGGATTCTTTGTGTAGGTGCCTGTATAAAAAACAAAAGGTGAGGCGTACTTGTATACTATCTGTATACTTTTGTGCCACAGCATGGAATTACTGTAATATTAAAAAGATCAAGAAGAACAGAGATTTGGACGGACCTAGTGATTTCTGTCATTGGTCTTCATATTAAAATCTTGATAAGTAGGCCACACAGAGATCAGCTGGATTTGATAACAATCATTCACAAGAACAATAAAATAATGGATTTTAAAACACATTCAGGTGATCACGTTGCACTGATAACAATGACACTTGTGTACTAAATCATTTAAAGAATCACAGACCTTTGTAGGGGACCTTTGACAGGAACCCTCCTGCCAAAGCACGGCCACCTAGAGCAGGCAGATTTTGAATATCTCCAGAGAAGGGGACTCCACAACCTCTCTGGGCAGCCTGTTCTAGTGCTCTGCCACCCTCAAAGCAAAGAATTTTTTCCTCATGTTGAGATGGAACTTCCTGTGTTCCAGTTTGTGCCCATTTCCCCTTGTTCTGTTGCTGGGCACCACTGAAAACGGTCTGTCCCCATCCTCTTAATACCTGCCTTTTAGATATTTAAAAGCATTGATAAGTTCCCCTCTCAGTCTTCTCCAGGGCAAACAGGCCCAGGTCTCTCAGTCTTTCCTCTCTCTCTATTTGTTTCTTTTTTATATTGTCCTTTTTGTAATTATTATTTTATTTGCAGTAGAAAAAGTGAGCATACATGTGCTCATGCTGTACAATAAGTGTAGCAATCTGACTATAGAAGTACTCTCAGTCCATGCTGGGCTGAGAAAAAGGAGGTACAGTGTAAGCTTAATTAGGGTGAAAATAAGTTAACAGCTTGCTCAGAATCCAAATGCTGAAAACTCTTCATTCTGAGCACAGAATACAGTGTGTCACTTGTAAAGGCAAGTAATTTTGCGTGCTTATTTAATCCTTTATAATTTGAGCATACACCAGAGCTTTAAGATGCCTTTGATTTATGTACTCGAGTTACTTCCAACCTAATATTCATCCAAATCACCAGTGACGTGCACAATGCAGTACAACCACAGGCAGCACTTCCCGGGTGCTCAGTCTTCTTTTCTTCAGCACTCTATTTCTCATTGAGGAAAAACAGAGTTTTGAATGAGGTTGGCTTGCCACTCTTTGGATTATGTTTAGTTATTTCTCTGCCTATCTTTGTTGTAAATGTTTCTATACATAATGCTTTTAATTCACAGATATTTCTCTGAATGCAACTGAAATTCACCCAGGGCTGGGGAACACGGTGTCTTTCCACACCAACTGTCTTGTACAATGTTGGTTTGATTACACATAGGTATTGTGGCATTTTAGGCATAGACCCATTTGAACTACATAGTCCACCTCTAGTGTTGTGAGTAATGAACTGAGAAATACTGGAATGTTACGTGACAGAAAAAGTTGGTCTCAGTCACCAATATTTGAAATTATACACCTTAATAATCCGTCTATTTTTGGGACCATAATACAAGAAAGACCCAAACTAAAGAGAGTTCAACAAGGGGCCACCAAGATGGTTGGAGGCTGGAACATTTGTCCTACAAGGAGAGGATGAAAAGCTGGGCAGATTAAGTCTCAAGAAAAGAAGATTTGGGGGGACTTCACAGCCATCCAGTGCCTTATTGAGATGAAGCCAGGTGCTCTACAGTGAAGCAAGAGAGGACAAGAGGCAGTGGGTACATACTGAAGAACTGTTGTTCAGAAGACACTGTTAAGCTAAGGAGAAGCTTTTTTTTCCTCACGAAGATAGTCAGGCAGTAGAACTGGTTGCCCAGAAAGGTTATGCAGTCTTCAACTTCAGAGATGTCTAAGACTCAGCTGATTAAAACCCCAAACAACTTGGTGTGCTCACAGCTGAAGGTTGAATTAGAGACCTCCTGAGTTCCTCTCCAAACTGAGTTATCCCCAGATCCCATAATCCCACAGTCAATATAATGGCACCTAATTGCTCTCACCAGTTCATCTTATTAAGCCAATAGATTTCAGGTGCGATGAAAAATAAGCCACATGCTCAGATATGTAAATACAGCTTTTAGAAAGATCTGTAATAGTAGGTGCTTCTGAAAACTTTCTGTCTGCATCTTTAGGTGCCTTAATTTCCTAAAAAAGCTCACTACTTAGACCCCAAAGCTTGGAAGTCTCATGTTGCTTAAGAAGTTAAGTCCCACGGGATTTGGTTTTCCTGTTTTCCACTGACATTGGAGTGCTGATTAATTTAACAGAATGGTCTGAATGTGATAAGTGACTGTTGTTATTACTATACTAGACTTATATGAGGAAATTTCTTTACACGTGTTTGATTTTTCCATGACATTAAAGCCACAAGTTGAGCTTTGTCTGTGATGTTAGATATTGAACACTATTACTTGAAGGTTTATATTAGGTCTTGGTTTTGCTATATGCTTCCCCCAGGGAGACAAAAACTAGTATTACTTGCTCATGGCCCAGTCTATCCAGCTTGTCCTGTTCACCTCAACTCTTTTGTTTACCATCCTGTGTAATGACGCTTCAGTAGCCATTTGCCATGTGTTCTCTTTATGATAGCACTTCCTGCCCAAGTTACACTGACCTGTGTCTGCACTGTCAGTGCCTAATGAAACAATTTTTTCCATGGAAGTGCACAGATTCCCTGTACTGACAACAGAGGTGGAGAGGGAACTGCACTTAAAGACTTCCAGAAGGACGTCTTGTGCATCTAAATGTAGGTAAAGACTCTTCCTCTGAAGACCTCTTCAATTACTACTATTTCGCAGGCTGCACTGGAGACCCTCCAGGAATTGCCATTACAAATATTGTTTTACTAAGGACCTAATATTTAGGAATTGGCTGGGTGCCTACATGACGCGTAGTATATCCAGCCCATAGTTCTCATTAAATTCAGATGTCAGATAACAAAACCAATTATTCAGTTGTAGCGACCTTTTCTGTTATTTGTGTTAGTAAAGGCAGGAAGCATTTTAACCAGGAGTTGTCTCCTGTGTCTTTTCACCAAATCAACTTCCACTTTAGAGGAATCCTGTCAGAGAATCGTTCAGGCTCCAGTGATCTCATTTTTCCAAAGAGGACACTGAGCAAAGAGCCTGTACTCATCAGCACTTAGTGGGGAAATGACAGAAGCCAAGAAAGTTATTTCTCTGCACAGGGAAGGTGGCATAATCCAAGTGTTAAAATTAGTATCTACTCCTTAGAGAAATTCTGTTATTTCACCTTAGGTAGGCTTTTATTCTTCCATTTTGCTCAAAGGTCTCTGTAAAAGGGCACTCTCACGTTTTAATTATTTACTCTAAAGTCTTCTTGATTCACATTTAATGGAAACACAAAGCTCTTCAAAAATGAATGAACTCTTTATCATACACTATAATGATGCCATCTCTACGGTAATTAATTTGAGAGAACAGCATTCACCTGGCACATACTATAATTATGCTTTAATATTGAAGCTGATCTTTGCAACTAACTGAAATGAATTAATAAAATATGTTTTATTAAACTAAGCAGGCTACTATTATTACAACATGGATCTCAAAGTCTTCTAAAACAGCATCTTTTTCTGGTGGGAAATACTCAGTTCACTCTCACATTAAGTATTCTTAAGACCATAGCGATATCAAAGTGGTTTGTCTGTGTATTTCAAATTAGAAAATCAATCAAAGCGGAATATCTATAGTTGACTGCTATGTGTATTTTTCAAACCTGAAGATATGAATATATAGCAGTAACATATATATCAGTACCCATTATTATCATAGTTTTGCAGACTTAGTTTAACTTAGGTTAACGATATCTCATGTCTCAGCATGTGGGAAAGATATTTTCTTTTGCTGTTTTATATTATAATCACAAAACAAAGTATCCCCTTAGACAAAAATACAATTTGTTTCATTGATATTGTTTTTCTCAAAGCCTTCCCCAAAGTAGGTGTAGTGGACTTGACTTAACCTATTCCTCAGGATCTTATCCTCCATTAGTTGTAGGCAGTTTGGATTGATTCCTTTGAATTCACAAAGCTGGCCATAGGTTTAGTTTCTGTCTCCAAATTCTTTACTCTCTCAGCAATTCTGAACACTGTTCCTTAATCCTGTTACAAACTGAACAGGCCAGCCTTGAAGTTCTTGCCTTACTCTCCGTCTAACCAAGTCCCTATTTGCAAACATACACTCTGCTAATTATATAATTATACTTTATATATGCACAAAATAAAACCATATATCTTACATGGGTATATCGTTATATACTGACAATTATTTAAAAGTATGTATTCATATTGCAGAATCACAGAATGGTGGGGGTTGGAGGGGACCTTTGGAGATCATCTAGTTCAACACCCCTGCCAAAGCAAGTTCACTTGGAACAGTCTGGACAGGAACACATCCAGGTGGGTTTTGAATATCTCCAGATATCTCCCACAGTACAGGTTGGGAGCTGACCTGCTGGAGAGCAGCTTTCAGGAGAAAGACCTAGGAGTCCTGGTGGATAATAGGATGACCACGAGCCAGCAATGTGCCCTTGTGGCCAAGAAGGTCAATGACATTCTGGGGTGCATCAAGAAGAGTGTGGCCAGGAGGTCAAGAGAGGTTATCCTCACCCTCTATACTGCCCTGGTAAAGCCCCATCTGGAGTATTGTGTCCAGTTGTGGGCTCCCCAGTTCAAGGACAGGCAACTGCTAGAGATGGTACAGCGGAGGGCTACAAAGATGATTAGGGGCCTGGAGCATATCTCTTATGAGGAGAGTCCCCCAGGACTTAGGTCTTTTTAGTCTATAGAAGAGAAGGCTGAGGGGGGATCTGATCAATGCTTATAAATACTTAAAGAGTGGGTGTCAAGAGGATGGGACTGGTCTTTTTTCAGTGGTGTCCAGGGATAAGACAACAGGAAATGGGCACAAGCTTGAATATAAGAAGTTCCACCTAAACATGAGGAGGAACTTCTTTACTTTGATGGTGGCAGAGCACTTGAAGAGACTGCCCAGGGAGACAGTGGAGTCTCCTTCTCTGGAGACGTTCAAAACCCACCTGGACACGTTCCTGTGCAACCTGCTCTAGGTGGACCTGCTTTGGCAGGTTGTTGGACTAGATGATCTCCAGAGGTCCCTTCCAACCCCATATCATTCTGTGATTCTGTGATACTTCTTTCCCAAAACACAATTGCACACACTGGCGGGACAACTGATGCCATTAGAAAGCTGTACAACTGATGTTTTGTTAAATCATCTTTTGTTCACTACTCTTCCAGTGAAATGAAAAAAAATAATTAAATAATTTGCTAGTTGAATAGTAATTTATTTCCAAACAAAAGATACACAAAGACATTTTTAAACAAATCAACGTCTCTGTCATGGCTTCATTATGATGATTATGATTTCCCGAAATCAACTATAAAGTCCATTACAGTAATTTATTAGATTTTTGTTTGTAATACCACTCTGGATCTTTTCAGAAGAAAGCTAAACTAACTGTGCATTTTGCATTTAGACAAACATGGCCCATTATTTCTGCAATGTGGTATTAACTTTTTAATGATCTTGCATGCTGAGGCAGAAGAATACTATTAGCCAGAAAGAAATAATGTTAGAAGTAGGGCCATTTCCATTCTCTCCAGAGATATGTATGTGCTTTGGAAAAACTAGTTTTTGAACTTCTTGATACTCTGACAACCCATACAGCAGACAAGAGCAAGAAGCGGCTGGAACGAATAGCTGAACATATTCACAATATGTAATAAAAAATGGAATTTGTAGATGCTTCCTGTACAGATACAATATGGGTCATTTTAATAACTTTTTCATTATTTCTAGAGCAATGCTGTTTCCATCTTACAGTAGTAACTGGAAAACACTTATGTTTAACTATTTTGTATACAATAGCTTTCATATTTTTTCATTGCTTTTATTACAGAAACTGCATTTCTATAATAGACAAAAAAACAACTGTGAGCTGCTACATGATGCAAATATTCTATTCTTATCTCCCTATACTGTTTATGGTACCTTTTTCCTTTCTGTTTGTTATATAGATCTGTTTGCTGAAATCTCTAGTAAAGTGAAATGGGTGATTGCCCAAGAAGCGCATAAGAAATACGACATTTTGCACCGTACTCAAAGACTCTTTATCAGCTGTTCAGTGTCAGACAAAAAGGATATTTCCAGTAAGTACCAGAGAGGTCTGTCTTGGTGTGGTGTTACTGAATAGTTTTGTTAATGACTTTGACCTCTCATTAGAAGTGATTTGTAAAATTTATGGATGGCTTCCTGCCTCACAAGTATTGAGACAGGATGAAAATTCAGAATGTCTGTGCTAAATTATAGAGATGGTTTGATATCAACAAGAATTAAGTAGTGCAGACAAAAGCAAAGTGCTTGATGTAAGAAAGGAGAAATGGAATGCATAAGTACAAAATGGGGACTCATTGTCTCGGCAGCATTACTGCAGAAAAGGATCTGGGAATAATAACTACCACAAATTGAATAAGAGTCAGAAATATAATGCTGCTGTAAAAAGCAAAAATAAAAGCCCCCAAAAAAGTCGCATGTCAGTCCAGGATATATTAACAGCAATGTAAACTGTGTGAATTAATCGTTTCCATGCAAATGTACCTAGTACCACAAAGGCTTTATGAAGAGTACTGAAGAAATTCACAGCCACCACAGAAAGAAAGTAATTTTGACCTCCTTGTGCTGATGTAAAAAAAACCAACCCACATTTAAACAAGCAAGTTGACTTTCGGTTCTCTTGGATGTTTAGACAAGGAGATTGTAAGTAGAATTTTAATAAGAAGCATCATATTACCTTTTTGTACAATTTTGATGAATTTTCATAGAAATGAAATAATTAATGAGAGCATTTGATGAGATGGGTATATATTTCTAATACCAACTAAATTTAAAATTCCAACAAAAAGCCAAATAAATAGTTACTGGTTTGGAGAGAAGGAAGTTGTTCTTAAGTAATTCAACCTGTTTGTCTCATTAAAAGGGGGACTTAAAGATAACCTGATTACAGGTTACATGTACTACCCTGAAAAAGTATTTGGAGCTCTAGGGTGTGATATTTGCAGGGGTGAATTCTCAGCCCAGGACCTTGCTTCTAAAGGCTTTTTCTTCAATCTGTATAGAGAGATACTATACTCATGGGGACAATCAGAGCAGAAGAAAAACTTCTGATGCTCTGAATTACTCCCAGGAGGGTCCTATCTCTGCCTGGAGATGAGGCCCAGGGAGACTACCTCCCTGGGGTACAGTTAGACTCACTGACTACCATCCTGAATGCCTTGCTAATTTAGCAGCTGAAAGCAAAAGACAGACAAATTCAGTTTCAAGCAATGACAGTGATTAAGCTTTGGAAGATACTGTAAGGGAAGTGGTATGCCCCTTGCTATTTTTAAATCAAAGCTAGATGTCTTTTTGAAAGTTTTACATTAGTCAAACACACAGCATAATTCAAATCAAACGAGAGTTACTGGTCTCACTACATGAATGAGTAGCTGAAATGGAATGGGTTATGATTTAAGAAGGTGGTCTAATGGCTTAAATAGGAGCTAGAGATTGTCTTATATGATCTGTAAGAAACATGTAATAGAGTTCTACTACTCAAGATAATTTCAGTCTGCTCTTCAATTTACCTTTTTTGTTTCTTTCTACACCTAAAGCAGGAAAAATATTGTTTGTGGTCAAGCTATATTATTTGTGGTTTTAAATTGCACTATACTGTTATCAAAAGAACTGACGGGACCTGATGAGAACAGTCGATGACATCTTATCTCCTAGCCTCACTTCGTCTTCCTTAATTGGACTGACTTTATTTGCATTTCCCTTATTTCTATTCCTATAGAATACTAGAGAATTAAAACCGTGTAAGAGGATCGGTATTGTAACAGTATGTGCAGTGGCAGTACCAAATCAGTTTTTTAAACTCTTAGGGGAAAAAATGAAAGAACAGAATGTGTTAATTGTTCCCTACCTTCCCTCCCCCTTATCTGCTATCAGTTTTCTCCATTGACTTGGGGTGTTGCTAGGGTAAGACCACAGAAAGGGCTTTTCAACATAAACATTTTTAGAAGGTGTTATTTGTCTGTATGATCCTGCTTATTAAACAAGCTTTCATATAAAGTCATTCAAAAGGCAGGGTGCACGTGCAAATATACCTATGACAGAGAGAAAACTCACCTTGGTTTGTCCTATTAAGATGATGGTACTGGTTGTGGTCTTGTACTTAAACACTTGCTCTCTGCTGCAAGATGAAACAGCTGCATTTCCGCACAGTGCATTTTATGGTGTAAAAGAGCTTGGTGTTATTCTGGGCAACGGAGTTGAGCAAAGCCTTCCTCTCTTAAGTCAAACTGACAGTAGTTGTGAGAGAATGTGTTGGAAACAGTACTAGGAATATTTGTGTTGTGAAAAGATAAGGAAATGGGGGGGAAATTCAATAACCAGTTGTCAGCACAATTTATGTTCTGAAAAAGACAATTCAGTGTTCTGAATTTCTTCCTTGTTTGGAACTTCATGTAAGGGGAAAAATAATTTTAACATACTGAAATATAATGAAAATATAGCCAATAGTTTTACATCCCATTTTAATTGCAGTGGAGTTTTATGAAAATATTCAGAACATGTTTTTAGTTTTGACTTGTAAGAGATATGCCCTCTTCATTGGTACTATATTGTTCCAACTGATAATTAAAAAAAAAGAAGATTCTTGGACTTTATAGAGCTTCTTCCATTCTGCCTAAAGGTATACACAGAAACTGAGGCTTTAGCAGCAAAAGATGGGTAGACTAGACTGATGAATGTGGTGAGCACTCACAGCTCTTACTTAAACTTGCAAAAGCTGAAGGTATTCAACAATTCTTAAAACTAAAGCATGTATGGAGAGATCTGACTTGAGTATACAAGCTTGGAAATGTTGGTGTGAATTCCTGATTCAAGTTTTCCCTATATCCTAAGCAAAGTTTGCTATTTTCTCATATGAGAAATGTCTTATGTAAGAACTGTGTTAATTTTTTGCCAAAGTTTTCTGAAAATTTATGCGATTCCTACCAACACCTAATGAAAATGTCACTGTAATAATGAAGCAGTTAGTCTGTGAGCAGTGACTGGAACAGCTGTTTTCTGTATTCAAGATAATGTTCTTAACAAGAGGGCCTGAGCCATTTTTTTGTGACTGCAACTGTCATTGTATTGTAGTTATTCCATTTTGTGTAAGTAAACCTTAACGGGGTTACTGCTTATATATTCTGGAGTGACAGCATTCACGGGGGTCCAGTAAACTTATGAAGCCGAATGTGGCACAGTGAACAAGATTCATCCCACATCATTTTAGTAATCTACATGGAGATGTCACCATTTAGGCGCTCTGGGAATCCTTTATAGTCATCATCCAGAAATATGCAAGTTCTTGTGACCTTTTTAAATATCTGATTCAGATTTTGATGAATCTCTAACAGTTCAAGAAGGTAAGAGGAAAAGTAGCTTTAAACAAAAGTGAGTCTGAAGGAAAAGTAAGCAGTCATCTAGCTGATTTCCCCTATTTTAATTTCTGTTTGAGGGCAATGAAGAGTTGGTAGTTAAGTTTTCCACTGAACGGACTTTCTATTTGTGTCCTCAGTATCGTTTCTCTGATGACTTGGCGCTTCTTCCTTAAGTTCTTCACCCATTAAACTTGTTTCCTGTGAGGTTCACCTATGAGCTCTCAGTTTATTGAAGTCATCTGTCCTGACATCTATAGCTCAGCTCTGCTTGCAGAACCACTTTTCATCTGTCTGCTCAGGAGTACTTCTGACAGTATCACTAGTGTCAACAGAAATAAATAGTGTTTGACAATTTGGCAAATGGGCCTTAGTAATCTGTCAGATGTGGGCTCCTGGGACTTGAAGCATCTCCCGTGGTGACAGATTTGTTTGGCAGATAGGTTTCTCTGCTCCTATCAGAAGGGAGTCACTTTGTTTTCTACTAAGGGCTGCGGTTCTGATCTCAAAATCCTTTGGACACATGACTTTTCATCTTCTGTCACAGGTAGCAGCTGTCCCTTGGACTTTTATCTGTCTGTGGCCGCTCCCTTCCCCAGAGTTTGACTGCCCGTACACCAAGGAATCAAGGTCCAGTTGTGATATGGCACAATTGCAAAAGTTTTACCCAAATGACTCAAAATAAGCAGTGACAGTTTCTGGGAGAAAGAAAGGTAAAATTACAGACAGATAATTTCATTAGATGAAGTTGTTAGTAGCTGAAGGATTTAAGATGGAAAACTGCATTGGAATTGCATGGGAAAATGCAAAATCTTAAGGAAAAAAACAGGGAGGCTGGTCAGGCTAGGAACCCATGGGACAAATAGTTGGTGCCATCAGCACTGGGTGAACTGATGGAAGATGACAGCTTGGTGACATTGAGGACCCATTCAGTGGGGCTTCCTGGTTCATCAGAAACACAGCATTAGGAAGCATCTGTGACCCTGGATATTTTTCCCTCCATGATTTTCATAGGCAGATAAAATAATCATAAATTTCATCTTTTATTTTCCTCACGTGGATATGGGCTTCATAGTTGATGGCCAGGGCAAATCTGACAAAAGAGATTTCTAGCAGAATGGTGTTTATGCTTTTGTGTTTTTTAATTCTTCCTAAAATTCATTCCATAAATCCATTTAGTGAAATTCCCAGTTGCTGCCCCTCCTATTTGCTGGTTAGTTTTACAGTTAGTAGTTTTACTGTTAGTTTTACAGTCTTTGCCAAGTAGTTCACTTTCTAGGTTGATAACTAATAAAAAAAAGGCAACTTATTACAAAGGAATGAATATTTGACATCACTGTCACCTGTTAATTGACATGAATTTAATGTTGTTGTCATTATTATTAATGATCCCGCTGTTGCTACTATTATACTACCCTGCTTCCATCATATCCCTGAATAGAAAGAAAGAACTGAAAGGCAAGGAATCAAAAAGGAGGAGTTTTTAGGGGCTAGAAAAAGTTGTGTATTCTGTAGAAATATCAGCATTTACAGTTTTCAAAGTTTTTACCACGATGTGTTCAAGTTAGAACAGCCTTAAAGCCCAGTTTGTGTTTAACTCATCCCACCGTAAATTGGGAATAACTTCATCAAAGTTAATGAGAATGCACAGCTATAGAATGCTCTGTGATTGAGGAATTTCCATCAAAATCCAAACATCAAGTCATCTCTACTTCAACAGAGATAAGATCAGAGGAGAAAATTACCAAATTATATCATCAGTACTTCCTTCTGCTGCAGCTGAAGTCTGTGATTAAACAAACACCAGACAAACAGATATTTTTATGTTCTGAGATTATTACTTTTTGCTGCCAAAAGGTATTTTACTGATAGATTTTGTTTTCGTTACTGTCAAGTATAGTAATTTTGGTGAACGATGGTGCTGAGAATTATGAATCCATTTTAGCCTTATTTTCTAATATTAATCTTAAAGTTGACTTTATATCTTACTGAACAATATTCTATTGTGAATATGTATACAATAGTTGTTTTCTCCATCTGAGGAACTAGAATATCTTCATATTTTTTCTGATGAGAGGTCAGAGTATGCATGCCTGGTGTGGAGGTGGAAGAATAACTCCCAGTACCCTCTCTTAGTTCATCTGCTCCTCGTGGGAGCTGGATGAATTGGACGCTAATGGCAAATGAAAGGAGTGTCATCAGCTGTGGTCTAGCTGTAGGTTTGGCTAACTTCCACCAAGACAGGAAGAAAGCAGAAACCACTAAACAGCAGTTGTTACTTATTGGGCCAAGTGTTTATTTACATTTCTGTAACTTAACACAAAGTTCTGATAGCATCTGAAAATGAGTGTAGCTGAGGCAATTTTAGTGCTGCTTCACTTGAACAGAATTGGTGTAATTTATGCAGGTGAGATCCAGTCTGTTTGAGGGTCCACCTGCCTTCAGTACTTACAGGAAACCCGGGTTATGGGTTTTTAACATCTAGTAACTTTGATGTTGATCTCATCTAATAAGTTAAAGAAGTACTTTTGCTCTTCATTTTTAAATAAGTAAATGTGCTCCTCACAGTTAAAATATACTAGGTGATGAGATTTATTTGTAAGTCGTACACAAAAATCTATGTTAAAGGAAGAATCATAATTTGAGTTTTCCAGAGTATGTATGGGTGTGTAATGGATACAGCCATAATATAATTTCCCTGGTTGTTACTTGGCAATAGGAGGAAAGCTCTGACTGGCTGAACAATTACGTCTTTCTTATACATGTAATTCTAGTGAATTAAGCATGTATATTTATTATACTTTCAGTATGTGCTAAAGCAGTCTGCTTGATTATTCAGCTTCCATTTTCTATCAAGGCTGAAACCAATTTAAAGGATAATGCTGATAAGACCTCAGACAGGATGATGACAACAGCAGTGAGTAGTTGAAAATGTCATCACAAATTAGTTTAATGTAAAAATTATCAAGAAATGCCGACTCTTCAAAAGGAAAAAAACCACAGAGTGTGACACAGTGCATAAAGGATAAGATATTTTAATGTTTTCTTTTAAAAGGATAAATATTTCTGCTGAATGAAGGAAAGACTACTGAAAATTTAAAAAGCAATTTTGCAAGGTAAGTACAAAGGACTGAATGAGAAAAAACAATAGGCTGGTTAAAAAGACAGAAAAAAATCCCCATAAGAAATATAGGATAATACAAACAGAAACTGACCTGAGAAAGAGTTTGAACCCTATTTCCTCCCCCCTCCCCCCTTTTTTTTTCTTTTTGTTGTTGGGAGAACTTGTTAAACCATTTGTTGGGATTATTTTGAAGTAGCCTGATATGGAAAAGGAAGATGACTCTAAAATTGTAAATTGTTGTAAATATTATCATTGGCATAATGGAAAAAAAAAAAGGGAGGCAGAGAATTTTTGGTTAAATTATTCTCAGGAAGGCAATAATATTGGGTTTTCCAGATCTTTGTTTCCAGAAAGTTCTATATTTACTTATTGAACTAGTTAAAATGGAAAAATTGTAAGCTGCGTTTTAGGATTTGCATTGTCTAATAAACCAGCTGGTTCCTTAGATAAGTATTAGCAGAAGACTGCATTTTATATTAGCAGCACTATGACAAAAGTGAAAAATGTATCCAATGCCACTTCTCTATATTGAAATCTGTGTTGCAAAACAAAGCATTGTTGAAGAAGAACAAAGACAAAAGAAATAATAAGAACTGTGCATTGGTGTATAAATAGTCTGGAAAATTAGACTAATATGAAAACAATGGTAGGAGATCTTTATCATTTAAGGAAAATAGCTTCAGTGTTATATGCTGAAGAAGATTTCAACTGCAAAACTTTCAATAAAAATGCAGGTAACTCTGAGTAGTGCAGTCCTGGACATGCAAACATGTCTTGTATGTATATATAGTTTAGAATTGTGTTGGGCTGGCTGATTTTAGCGGTGCTAGTCTCAGCTAAGTGAAAGGCTCCCTTCCCTGACGTGTGTTACGAGCTTTGAAAATGGGATCCACAAAACCCCACTTCAATACACAGTCATCACCCAGTAAGATGTGTCACTGTGATGGATGAGCTTAAAAACCGGCATTTACAAGGATGTGAGACCCTAACCGTGAGCTACAAGGGGTCACTTTCCTGGAGTGCAAAATCTATGAGTTTTCTGCTGGAATTAAAGGCCTTTTATTTCAAATTTCAGGTGGAAAAGGAGAAAATAGTGTCTGGTGTGTACTTGTTAGGGTGAGGATCATATCATAGAATCATATAATGATTAAAATTGGAAGGGACTTTAAAGTTTCTTTTAGTTCCAATCCCCCTGCCATGGGCAGGAACACTTCCCACTAGACCAGGTTGCTCAAAGACCCATCCAGCCTGGCCTTGAACACTTCCAGGGATGGGGCATCCCTAACTTCTTCGGGCAACCTGTTCCAGTGCCTCACCACCCCCAGAGTAAAGAATTTCTTTCTAATATCTAATCTAAATCTCCCCTCTTCCTGTTTAAAATGGTTACCCCTCGTCCTATTGATATGCTCCCTGATAAAGAGTCCCTCCTCATCTTTTCTGTCTTCTCCTAAAAGGTGGCTTCAAAGCCTTTCCAGGCTTGGCCTGCCACATCTCAGTCACTTTTCTCTTGCTTCTATTGAGGCCATAAGTTCCTTGAGACTTTGATGAGGAGTGATCCCCTGAGCATCCAGGAGCTGCTGGGACCTCCTCACCCCAGGAATGAAAAGTAGCTAATCTACTGGGTAAGTGTGAAATGGTGCACGGGAGTCACAGTTCAGGCCAACATTTAAAGGGTTTAAAAATATGCAGTTAGGTAGCTGGGCCTGTTTCTGGAGATTTAGAAACTTATAACCATGAAGGCTTCTAGCCGAGGTGCAGGAATGATTTATAGTGAAACAGTTCATGGGGCTGCTATGGCTAGTCAGCCCTGCTTGTCCCGCTGTGCAAATTGCCAGCTATTCATGAAGTAGGTGCTAAGCCATTTTCATTTACAGTCTAACGTTTAAGGCAAAACCCCCAAAGCTCCTGAAAAAGGCAAAATTTTTAATGTCAGACTGACACTGGGGAGACAAATTGCTCTGTGAGCAGTTCACAGGGGTAAAGGTGGCAGGGGTGACCTTTAAGAAAGGAAACTTCTTTAAACCTTAGCCTTTAGTTAGCTTCCATCTTTTCCTACATAGTAAGAAAAACTGAAAAGATATGAGGGAGTTTATTGTAAATCCTACAGAAGATAAGCAAATTCTGTTGTCTTAGGAACTGCCAGATCATCGGGCATTTTGTACAGCTTGGTAGAAGTAACTTTTAAGATGGTCACAGAGCTATTCATGCCTTTAAAATCAGACTACAGTCAGTAGCATGTCTCACTCCTGTGCTTCAGTGAGATAGCAATTTTATTGAAAAATTGCTAATTTGTGTGAGAGATAAAGGCTACAGATACTGGAAAAGATCAAAACCACAGAGGAAAAGCATTTGAAAATCAGATGTGTGTGTAAGCTATTATGAGATTAGCAATACCTTTCTAAATAGAGTACTGTACATTTATTCAGGTTTCATAATTGTTCATTCTCTTGCTAGTTCCTGTAGATTATTGACGGAGTAAGGTTGAAAAGAGGAGATGTGTCCCACAGACTAGTCAGCAGCATCAGGCCAGTAATTTTCACTCATAGGTTATGTTGCTCCTATCACCTGTCCCAGAGCCTTTTAAATTCTCCTATGGAAGAAGGTATCTCTTCCTGTGGTGGCTCCAGCAGCTCTCCCAAGACACATGGGAAACAGTAAGGAAACGTTGATAACCTGAGTGGTGAAAACCCACTGGAACATTCAGTGTCATCTCCAGGTGAATCATGTGCTCAACACCGTCCTTTGTCTTTTTTCCATGTACTTGAGCAAGAAGAAGAATTAATTGCTTGTTCTTCACTTAACATGTGGATTTGCAAAGGGAATGTTGCCCTGCCCAGCTACTCTGCCCAGTACTGACCAAAGCACTTTTTGAGTGGAATCAAACTTAATTCTAGTTCCTCTCTGAAAGTGTACTCTTTCGGCTAGTCACAATGTTTGTGCCAGCTGCACAAAAAGGACCCAATTCCAGTTAAGACCTTTATTACCTATAAATATTTTACAAAGCACCACAGACCTCATGGCTCTGTTAGGCCCTTGGTCCTCTCTATGAACATAGAACGTGAGACTCCGTGTATCATAACTGTTATTGAAATGTCAAGTAAATGCCCCATTGTGCAGCTGAGCTCCCATGGTGGATGTCCCTCTCAGTTCTGCCAACATGGGCACTCCTGTGATACCACAGTAACACAAGTTTGCCTTCCACTAGGACTTCTTTGACAACTAGTGACCTTGAGACTGTACACTAGATAGAGACCAGAGCTGGAGAGACATTGCTGTGTGTTCACGTGAGGCAGCTGTGCCAATGTGAAAACATCAGGGACAAATGAACAACTTCTGTGCTCACAGACTGGCCCTCTACAGGATTATGCATTTCAAAACTGATCATACTTTTTATTCCAAAGTTGTTGTTCTAGACGCAAATTAAGAAATGCCATCAGGCTGACTGTTGGCTTTCACTCTGCTGAGGCGAGAAAAAACATCGTTATTTGGATGGTGGGAACAGCAATGGTATGAGAAATTAAGTCCAAATAGATAATGCGGGGAAACTTGGGCACATTTTATTATGGGTTTGTGGCATTTCTGCTTGTCATTATTTGCCCATGTACGGAGATGGAAAAAGACTGTGGGGACTGAATTTATCAACAATTGACTTGGACAAAAAGATTGAAAACATTTCACGCTTTTAAGTCCAGTGAAATATAAAGATGCACTACCTTCATTGTAGCTGTATTTCACTATGACTCTTATCTGTATAATTTATCAGTACCCTAGTGATCTAACTTGCATTTCAGATAAAATTCTCTCTTACCTAGAAATAAGCTTGGTCATGTATATAACCAGATAAGGCGTGTGTTCCTCTGTATTTATCCACATACTTAGGCTGTAACATGCATTTGGACTTCTGTTCCTTGGTGCACTCCTGCAATTGATTGAATTATACCATTTGCAGCTGTGCTTATTGAAAAATAAAATAATTGTTTTTCTTGTAGAGGAGAAAGAACTAGAAAAGTTGTGGACATAATATTTTTAATATAAATATTAAATTATATTTTTGTTTCCAAGGTCGAAAAACATGAAAGTACTTAATCATATCATGATATTCAGCATACAGTTTGTATGTTATACAGATTAAACCCTCTAAACTCTTGGGGTTATGTATTTTGTTAATACGTTTACATGGTGATTTATTTCAATGTTCAAATTAGTTACAGACAGATTTCCTTAGAAAGTGTAAAATTCTTTGCCTACATATGTGTGTCTGTGTTTTGGAGTGTGTGTGCTTAATTTTAATTGATTTTCATTACAGAAGGTTGGATTTTCAGCATATATTATTGCTTGATTTGATAGACAACAAGAAGGCAGATCATGCCTGCTTACTTCAGCACATCCTTTTTGTTCCTGCTGTTGAGTGCTATGGCATGAGATGTATACACATCTACAAAAGGTACTGCAGGTAACACTGAACTTCGTGGTCTGTTCTTCAGAAGACAGAAAACCATAACTATATTGTATGTATATATTTAATGTAAAGTAAGAGGTGCAAGATAAATAGAAGGTTGAAATATTAAACTCAGGGGGAAGTCTTTTACAAAAGCAATTATCTGGATTTAATCTCAGTTAGAAATTGTAATTTCACAGAATGTTTCTCATGGAATAGTTCTACCGATCTATCTGATGTCAGCAAAAATATTAAGCCTGGTCAAGCTAATTATGGTCAAAGGGAAGAAGATGTGGTATCAGCATCTTGTTGCTAGTATTCATTTTTCTTTATTTAGGAAACCTGGGGAAAGAGTGGTTTGCAGTTGAAAGTATAAATTGCAGTTCAGAGATTTCTACTGAAATTGTCAAACATTCAATGAAATCTAAAGATTTAAGAACAAATTGAAAGTAGCCAAATCAATATTCCATTCTTAACTGATTTGAATCTGGATGATCTTCTTCAGTTACAGTTTCCTGGCTGATATCATGCCAGAGGTATCTTTGGTATTGGATATTTTTTTTGAAGGACAGAATTCCAACTGCTGAGCTGGAAAACTTTAATACATAAATGAATAAAACAGAAAATGGCTGTGCAGAGAGTACAAGGCTCAGCCCTTGCCATCCCACAGTGAAGACTGAAATAATTCATCTACATTTTTTGCCCTGAAGACCATGACTGCAATGAACATAGAAACACATTTTCCATCACTCAAGCTCTGTGCTTTTATTTCAAACAGACTGTTCTTCTAAAAACTGATAGCCTACTAGAAATATTACTTATTGGGACTGGACATCTCTGAAAAGAGAAAAACTGCAAGTCTTTTCAACAATTGCTCTCATTTGCATGTTGGAAAGAAAGTGATATTTTCAAGAGCAGCTCTTGTAAATGCAGAATCCTGTGTGTCTCTGTCTGCCATGCATCTCTCTGCACACCCATTCAGACATGGCATTTTGAGGAAATGAACAATTTATTAGGCATGTGCAGTCAGTCCTGATCTGTTTGTGCAGTATGTACGGCATGCCTTTATTTGTGCCAAGTAAATCAGACCTACCACTCACATTTACCCCCTGTCTACCTTAGTTCTGCTGGTAGCTCTTCCCTGGCTGGGTGAGGATTGCCTGTACATCTTAGTGGCTTGAGGAAGGCTACTGCTTCTTAAATTGTAGGGCCTCCTAAAACTGCAAGATCTTGTGCTTGACAGCCTGGTCTGAGTATGAATAATGTGCCAGTGGGGCAAATTTCACAAATGAAGAATACAATTGAACACTTAAGCGGAAAAGAGAGAGACGAAAAGAAAGAAACTGTACATACTCAACAGTCTTAGGCCTCAACAGCATTTGGGGGAAGAGCAAAGAGTATTGTTAGTTATTCTAGCAATTATGCAAGAGCCACCCCAGGGTAAACACTGTTGCTCTCCAAGTTGGGTGAAGATGCAGTCCTCTGCCCAGCCTCGTCAATTCTGGCAAAGAACAGACTTTTCATCAGGGAGAGACTGTGTTTGGCTGAGCTCTGCAATTGTAAAATGCCTATAAAAGGAAAAACATTTTACATTTCTCTGACTCTTTGCGTGCAGAGTTTGTGGTAAAGGAAACAGGCATGGCATGCTGGAGGGGATGAAAAGGAGGGGGAAAATGGGTGGTTTTATTACTGCTGTAATCTGAAGCAGGATATTTCACTGATAGGGATTCCATCTCGATATCAGAGTTAGGATGATTCATCTCATTTTGCAGAGCACCCTCCATCCAGGCTGCTAGGCCTCTTGCAGAGACTGCAGCAGAAGAGAAACTGCTTGTTTCAGAAAAGGAATGATAATTTTTTTAATTAATCTGAAGTTTTTTGATGCACACTTATTTCTATATTTGTTTTCTAGGCAGAGCGGAAAAATTCTTCCCCCGAGGTGAATTTAGGGGCTGTGTCATGAAATGCCGTGACATAAGTGCAGGACACACATGTTCGGGTCAGTTGTCCTTATTCTTGTGCTTCCCAGGGCCTCATCAGGGAAGCTGACAGAAACAAATAAGATTTGCCCACAAAGAGCTATTGGGATCAAATAACAGACAGCCCAGTCCTACAGCCTGCAGTCCGGTTGGACACATTTCAAATGATTAAGCACTAAGGGATAGTAGTTCAATTGAAATAAAACAAAGTGAGAGCGAAGAGAATCCTAGTGCACGTATGCCCCAGAAATGACCCTTTTCCACCCAGCTCCTGTCACGTCCTGCCTTGATTTTAGCTTCAGTGATTGCCCCGAGATAGGCATCTCAAAGAGAAAAGCACACTAGAGGTATGCGCTGTTTCCAGAGGAGAGGACTACACAGACACATATCGTGCCTTATGAGATGCTCCTCTGGCAGCAGCTCGGCTTGTCAGAGTGGGAGCAGCTTGACTTGACTGCCTGTTTGCTCCCCGAGGAGGCTCTTCTCTTCCAGGAGAAGGGGAGTGGCTGCTGAATGTTTAACTGAGCATCACTCACCCAGTGAAGGAGTCTATACGGTTGTACGCTAAACAGAGTAGAAGGCTGCAAAACCACACTTCCACAAAGGAAAAACAGCCAGCAGAAGGGCTGTCTTCGACGTGTAGCATTTTTTTTCCCCCAGATCATTCCTTTCTGAGGATAATGATGTTTATTTGTGAAGATATCTTTACTGTGGCCCAGAAATAGTCCATATATGTGGAACTCCAGGACTTGCTATGAGAAAACAAACCACATTTGGTAAGGCTTATAAGGAAAATCGAGGGCATGTGTTTTTTCTCAGATGAAATGTCATTACTGTACATTCCTGCTTCTACAGAAATTAATTGAACAAAATCATACATATTGGATGCTGCTCTGGGATGATGAAGTTACTAATCTGGTTGCTGGCAGGACTCTCAAGGGTTGCTGTATACATTGAAAAAAATCAAATCCAACTTAATAGCATGTGACTGCCAGAGTTGCTTTCTCTTAGCTGCAGTCATAATGTATTTTATGGATGGACGAAGTGCTGAGTGAAGGGAGAGATGATAAGGAGCTTGCTCAAAGTCACACAAGAAGCAAAGAGGCCAGGCAACCTGGTCACTGTGACCTGTTGTAACTCACTCTCATTTTTATTTTTTTTAACAAGATCTGATGGTATATTAAAGCTTTGTTTGCAGCAGGAAATAAACTATCTGCCTTTTCCCTTACCACCTTGGTGTCCTTGATAATGTTTATGTTAAACAAGAAACAATCTGTGCAGCCTGTAAGAGTGACAGGAATCAACTCCCTGTAAAAGCCTTATTCCTTTCTTTTTCTGTGTATTCTCCAATGAGAAAGGAGAATTTTGGGATGGCGATATACCTATGCAATTGCCCTTAAAAAATCTCATTGCAAAGGAGTAAAATGCACAATCAAAACTTCCACTAAGTGAAGATTTAACTGTTTCCTCAGCCTAGTGGGGGAAAAAATTGCTCAGGCTTTTGTATTGTGGAATGTTTATGAGACCTGGACTATTTCTCAGGCTTTAATTTGGCTATAACGAGTATTATCTTGGATGTAGACTCTCATTGGGATAATAATGTCTTCCATTCAAGGATATTTTAAGGCAGGGAAGCAGAGTTCAACAAGCCTGCATCTTCAGAGTTTTAGTGTGTAGAAGTGCTGTAAGTCAATCTTTAAGCTTAACAAGAACATTTAAGTAAGTGCAATTATCTTTTTGGGGCCATCATCTGCCATTAGTGTTCCAGATCCCTCTTCCCATAAAGAACACTGCTGAGACGAGGAACCGGATGTTAAAGTGAACCTGGTCATTAGGAGAACACAGACGCCTAAGCATAAAATAAAGACATTTGACTCAAGTAAATGGCTTGTATAAGGCAAGAAAGGACCCGAGGAAACTCATTTTAATAGTGGTTATATTCAGTTTTTAAATATTCAGTTGTGTTCAGTGAATGTAATGGTTTTAATTTTTAATAATCATGTATGATGTTGAAATGCATGTACCATATAAAGGTAAACACCAGATTTTTCAAAATTTCCATTAGTAACACACCCTCTATAAAAATTAGGTCCTCTTGAAAAAGACATTGGATAAGGAGTCATCCACATTGTTTTGTCTGTCCAGCTGCAAAAGAAGAGAAAATAAAGGTGACACAGAAATTTCTATATTGTATTTTACCTTCCTTCCTTCCTTCCTTCCTTCCTTCCTTCCTTCCTTCCTTCCTTCCTTCCTTCCTTCCTTCCTTCCTCTTTCTTTCTGTCTTTTTTTTTCTTTTTTTTTTCTTTGGTTTTTTCTTTAACTTTTTTTTTTTTCTTTTTTCTCTTTTTTTTTTAAGGAGGACTGGATTATTAGCAGAATACTAATACAGACTAGTTGGCTTGTCTGAGCATCCTCCTAGTCATTAAATGAATCACTTGTCAAAAGACTATGTTTGACAGCCTGCCAGTGAGTTAAGTGGCCAGTAATCGATTGATATCTAGCAAGCAACAATACTACTAATGGGCAATGATTTAAAAGGTTTGCACTACCATGACTGTTTATAGATTGGTTTTCCTTGCCATAGCGGTTGGTCCTGATCTGCTGGAAGGTTTTTGTTTGATTTGTTGTTTGTTTTTGTTTTTGTTTTTGTTTTTTTTTTAACAGCAAAATGAAGAGCATCCTGAGCAGGTGGTATGTGACCTTCCTCATTTCCAAATCAGATCCAGGATTTCTCGAAGATTGAAAAAATTATAAAAGCTGGTAATTTATATTGTATTTTCCATATAGTGAAAGTATACTAGAGACAGAGGAGTAATTTTTTTTAATTTTGGATGCATTTAAATAAAATCAGTTTTTATTTTCTCATTGCTTTTTAGGATTATAGTAATCAGTAACCCTGGGATTTTGCATGTAACTTTTCCTAAGTCCTTTGGCCAGCAGCACTTCTCAAGATGTCTTGGCTATTTCTTATTGCAGGGAAGGCAGGAAAAAGTATAATTTCTCCTGTAATCCCTATTAAATAATTTCTTACACACCCAGTGTAACTAGGACAACAATTATATGACACATGATGAAATCCCACTCTAAGTGGGGCAAATGGCAGGACTGCTGTTTATTTTAACAGGTGGCTTTTAATGGGTGCCAGGCTTTAAATTGTTTTTTTAAATATAAAAACCAATTCCAATCCCTTATCAGCAGAAGGACGTGTAGCTGACGACAGCCTGAAATATCTGCGATGTTGCCTCCTCCCTACAGTGAAAGAAGAGGTTACATATCCTTATGCAAATGCACATATATATTCCCTCTCAGAATATGGAAGAGTTAAAGACAAGAGCAGAAGAAAAAAGCAACAATTTTTAATAGTGTTGTGATTATCTTTCTCTCTGTCTCTGCCTCCCACCTTCTCTCCCCAGAGAGAGCAGCAATGGCACACACTGCTGTTGTGAGTGATTTGTAGACAGATGTTTCACCCTGTGTTATCTTGTTAGCTAGCCAAAAAGAAAAGGGATTTATGACTCCAGGCAGTTGGTGTCAGAGCACATCCTCCTCCTCGGAGTATCGCTGGCAGAGTTAGGGAGTAGAGTGGGCTGAGTGCAGGGTCAGCTCCTCGCCGACATGAGCCATTCTGGGGCAGGGTAGAAATGGTGGCATGTCCTTTCTCTCTCTTGTGAGCTGCTTTTAAGCCGAGGCGATGCAACACAAGCAGGGACCAGTTGTGCAGTAGCTGTGCCTGCCCCCAGCCTCCTGATGCTCACCCAGAGCAGCAGACTTGGCTCCTGAGTTTGGCCCCCAGTCTGCCTCAACACTACCAGCTTGCTGGGATGTCACTGGATGTCATCTCACCCCAACCACTGTCCCTGGGCCTGATCTTGACCCAGACTTACCACTCCCAATCCAGTTTACTGCTGGTGAGGTTGCCCAAGGTCCAGCAAGGCCATCTCAGCAATGTTGCGTGATTGTAGTCCCCCCAAAAACTCTCCAGAGCAGCAAATAAGATTTGGGGTCCAATAAAAGAGTCTCTGCATTCTGTACAGGGAGAGATCCCATCTAGGGCCAGCTCAAGAGTTGGGATATTGCTTCTATTGTGTGGATGATGTTTATCGGGTGGGCACCATCAAGGTGGTAAAGAAAACCAAACCCAGTCTCTCCCGCCTCCCCTTCTTCAGTGTCGGGGCAAGCTGTGTGGCACAGGGCACATTAAATGGTCAGGGGTAACACACCTGTTTTTTTAAGGTCCAACAGTTTTGGCTGGTCTCCAGCAGTATGAAGTGGCATTTGAAAGTCTGGTGTGCCAGAAGAGGAGGAAGAAAAGCGTAGTCCTTAGGAAAAAGGCTGGCAGGTATTATTGTGATGAAGCATCTCTCATGTGGCTGTTTTCCTTCTGTCTTCCTTCCTCCCACCCTTGCCCTCACAGCATGTCTAACATTTGCAAGTTTGAGTTGAGCTGCTGGCTAATGGCTTGCAGAGCCTCCCTCAGAGGCAGAACATAAAGAGGTGGAAAAATGGGAATTACAGAATTGTGTAGGTGGCTTTAGCAGGAGAATGCTACAGAGAGACATACCAGGGGCAGAAATACCTGTGGGAAAAGAGTTTAACATTTAGTTTGGCTCTTGATTTAAAAATGTTTTTCTTTGGTCTCTGTTTATTTGTTTATTTCTATTTCTGTTGTAAGGTAGGCCAGAATGTCCTGACGCAGGTTATGATCGTTGCTGAATGTAGGTGTTGTAAGGATATATTACCATTTGTATAGAGATCTTAAGGAAACAGAATAATTAATTTAGTCTCTCAAGTGGAGAACTCACAAGAGCTGCTGTTTCTGTATTCACAAGTGCAGCTCTGTGTTCAGCCATCTTATTACTTTTGTTATTTTGGTTGGACAAATTAGTTTTGAAATAACAGCTGACCTACCACAGTTTTCAACTTGGACATCAAAGTAAATGAGCACTGATTTTGGATTTCTTTCATAGTAATTCTGTAAATGAGCTGCTGAATTTTCCTTGCTGATGGCTCAGGGTACAATCCATTACAGTTGCTTTAAGATAAACTATCCTTGTTCATAGTTCAGAGACTGGATCTGGGAACCTATCTTCAGAGCTCCATATATGGCCTTAAAACTGCTCATGTCAGAATTATTTCAGTTTGGGGAGAGGCTTGGAGGGGGGAGGAATTTTAATGATGTGCGCTGTGGGAGCTGGATTTGTAATATTTTTTTTGTATAACCTGTGCTGTTTAGTTATGTTCTAGAGTTATCCTGTTAAAGCAGGGTCTTGTTGTTTGTCTTGTCTGTTTGCAGATGACAGCCATGGGTCAAATATGCTGATGTGGGACAGTACTAAAGATCTGGGATAGAGTACTAGAGTACTAGAACAATGGCCGACTGTTTCCTCAGTCCACACAAAATACTCCTCTCCTTTTTTTTTTTTTTTTTGTAAAAATTCTGGCATAATAAGTGCTAGCCTCTTAATTCTCATTCTAATATCAAATACTCAGTTGGGAAAACCGCAGTTTTGAAAGATTTTTGTCAGCTGCCCATCTGTCACAGGTAGCTGCCTCTGTGAGTAAAAATTTTTTTTTTTACCTCCCAATGAATCATTTTTTATTCATTATTCCTCCTTTCTGCCTTTAAAATATTCATTTTCATTCCCTGTTTCCAAACTCTTACACGTAATTGAGCAAAACAACCTGACTTTTTGAACTGTAAAGTTTTCACAACTTATATTCTAGCATCTGCTGTGGGAAACAATGACTGAAATAAAGTAGCCTGCTTTCAGAAAAAGTTTAGGCCTGTTTAACATTCAAACCCGTTGATGCCTTTTGAAATACCAATGCATGAATTTTCATCTGATGCTTGCTCAGAATGCAAATTGATCCACATAAAACAAGACATGCTCGAAAAGCATTCATGATACTTTTGCCTTATCAAAATATCTTGACAGCAAAGTTCATGACAAAGGAATAACACTTGGAAAAAAAGACCACACATACAACAGCGTGATTGATGTGATGGCACTCAGTTGCTGTGAGTTGTGCAAGATCTGTGTATTAGCAACTAATTTTTATCATGCAATAATACTTGACGTATAGCAAATTTTTTAAGACTAACACAAAGATAACTTCATTGTTGGAATCACACCTCAAAAAAAATAGTCAAGTAAGACCGTATTTAAATTTTGTAGAAAAATCTTTCAAGGACAAGGTGTGAGATATGTGCATTGTGATGGTCATATAGGCTCATCTTCTAACACCTTTCTTGCAGTATGAGGGCATATGTTATGTGAAAATAGAGATATTTCAAGATCCTTGTCCATTGGTTTATCACTTGACAGGGAGGTAGATGTGACTCTCATAGAAGAGCTTCTCACTAAAATTCCCTCATGCCATCGCTCACCTGTCTCTCTGCTCAGACTCAGAAGGAAAAGAACAGATAATGAAATCCATATCCAGTCCTACCTAATATATATCCACAGATCCATAGAAATCCTCATGCCTCTGTTATATCTGAATTGACGAGCACTAAATTTGGTTCCTCTTCTTGCTCTATCTCTAATTCCTTTCCTTAACAGTGCTTCTGCTGCTCTCACTTGTTTTAGTGCTTGTGCTATGAAGTCAGTCATAATAACCTAATAACATCGCAGCTGTGACCTGTAAGACTCCCTCATCTCTTTCACACATTCTTCCTTTAAACTAATTTCTTCCTAGGATTAGCCTCAGCAATAACTTTTGCACAGTATATCCTAGCTGGGCGTTCTATTTTTGTTTTAGGTTATAAACTCTCTGCATCTGTGGTAGGTCATAGTACTCTGGAAAGCACTGTGTGGTTTTGTAATACTGCATAAATGTCGGTGCCAACATGAAATCCCATCTTCCTATGTGAGAAGTAACCGACTGTCCAATTCATTTTTTCTCTTGCTTGCACAGGCTGCCTACAGCCTGACTGCCACCATAGTAATCTTAATTCTTCCAGTATTCAGGAATGATAGAATAGAGGAAGATCCCTGGCCGTGGAGTGCCATATGCTCTTGGTGCTTTATCTTGTGCATAAGTTTATCCTCTTTGTTCCAGCTCCATTAGTACTACATAGAAGACATCCATGCTGTCTATGACCTTGTGTCCTCATTAACTCATGCATGACAGCGTAACCAACTTCAGCCACCACTCCCTTGTCTGCTTCTGCCTCCCCATGGTAAAGCACCATTTATATTCTGCTAAGTGGTAGTTCCTGCCCACCTTCTGCGAACACTTCCAACATTGCGTATTTCCTCAAAGGTTTTCAGAGGGCACCAAGGAACTCTCTGTTGTTGGTAACCACAGTCAGGCTGTTCTTTCACTACCACCCTTTTCTTACCAAACATTTGAATCTTCTCTTGCAGTTCTCTACCCATACATGACATGGACACAATGAAAGCTTCCCTTTTTCAAAGTGAGCTTTTCCCTTTTGTCACTACACTGAGAACATCTTTTGGCTTGGATTAAGGGGGATATTTCAGATTCAGGCACTTACACATGTCTATAGTAGAGATGAGCCCATGTGATGTAAGCATCTCACCTTCCATAGCAGATAGGAAGCAGTTCACCAAGGGGACAAAACTTTTCATCTAGAACAAGCACCTACACTTGGTCACATGTACAATTTCCGAGGCTCTGTTGATTTTATTGATGGAACAGAAGTAGGAATGAATAGCCTTTCAGTCTGAATAGGCAACTGAATGGGTTTCAACAGGAGTGAAGAAATCACAAATGGTTTACTGTCTGCAGGTTTGAGACGTCTGAAGACTACATGGATACTTTTGTGTGTGTGGTTTTTGTTGGTTTGGGGGTTTTTGTTTGTGGGGTTTTTTTTGTGGTTGGACTCGATGATTTCAGAGTTCCCTTCCAACCATGATAATTCTGTGATTCTGTGGTTATTTGATCTTATCTGCTGATGTTCTGGGCTAATTTTGTTTGGCAGACGGCAGGTGGAACTGCTGTTGTAGTATGCTGGACTAGATCAACTGATGTATGTATTGATACTTACTGGATTTGTGTGATCTGATGTTCTGGAACATGCAAAGAAGGAGGTCATTTGTGATTTGCTGAAGACCAGAACTACAACAATGTATAGCTCTCCGGGAGCTCAGGGGTCTCTCGATTTCACCAGCTGAGAAACTTGCATTACACTTCTCATAAAGACTCTCTTTCCAAACAGACAGCCCTGACAGACAATGTTGATGTGCAGTTACAATAGTCTGGCTGACTCATAGTTAACAGATCTGCCAAACAGCATATTTTTGGTGCAAAATTCTTATATCGTCTAATGTGGAAACAGACTGTATCATCATTAAAATTATTAATATCCCAAAAGAAGCCTGAACACTAGGAGAAATTTACTTCTCTATATTACTTGCTACAGTTTGGCTGAAAATGACCTCCTTTAGGCTTGCAATAGAGCTGAAGGTGTTGTACTGGCCCCTGTAAAGGTTGGAATAGAATTTATTTAGGCTTTGTCTGGATAAAAAGACATACTTCAAAACTATTAGCTAATGTTTGTTACTCTTCTTGTTTCTGTAAATACTGCTAATGCCAGTGTTAGCCAAGGGCTATATTAATGACAATTAGGTAGTATTTAATTTCTTTAGTTTAGACAGGACTTTAGAAAAATGAAGACTAACACATCTTTACATGATCTGAATTACTGAAGCTTTGCTTGTTATATATTTATGTGCAGTGGTTGGCTTTGTGGTTGTCTAATACTATTGGCACTCAGAATTTACCTGTTCAGAGGACTTGGGATCTCTGTGATCAATGTAGGACAAGGAGAAACCTCCAGTTGCACCTTGCTCTCTGCCAAGGTACATATAGTGCTTTTCTGTGCAGTTGTCTCTGCTCATGAAACTTACAGGAACTGTGAGACCTTTCCCACAGTGTCAGATCTGGCTGGAGCCAGACAGAAGTAGAAAGTGTAGGCACATATATGTGTTAAAATGGGATGATTGCCTAGACCTTGTTGCTTTGGGAAAGGAGTCTAAATAGTTATATTATCTGGAAACAACCCACAAGCAGGCACCCTACTTCAACCAAATACTGGTTTTGTAATGAATGGTATGACACACACAGAAGGACTACTGCTTAGGTGAGAAATGGCTGACAGGATCTGCTTCTAATGACTGCTTTATCTTCTTCACTTATGTATTGCTATAAGCAATAGTGAGAAACAGAAAGGGGATGTAATACACAGAACCATCCCCAGATGACTGTCAGTCATACTTCAGCCCATGAAGTAGGGGAACATAAAGAAGAAAAACAAGCCCTTTCATATTTCCAGAAGGATGGGTGAGTGAGTAGGCAGCAGCAAATAGAGCAGCTAAATTAGATGGTCTAAGCATTTGTTGTATTTCTGGCAGATATGCATCTGTGTGTGGTTTTTTGATGAGTTGTTTCAGATTTTGTTCACATTTCCATATGCTTTGCCCCCAAGGGACAAAAGAGTTCTCAAATCAAACAAAGTAACAAATGGTCAGCATAACCGCTCTTTTCCAAAATGAGCACAAATGTCTCTCAAGAAATCAGTGTGCTCTGTGCTACTCTACAGCATGGTTGGATTTGCAGGATATGAAAGACTTCGAAACTTATGAGGAGAAATGTTGCACATCTTACAGTTCCACAAAAGCAGTTGTCCTGTTTATAGTTAGAGAAAGATCTATCAATCTCATCCTGGTTTTGATTAATATGAAGTACACAAACCTGGCCTAGAACTCATTTTTCCCCTTTCTGGTGCAGTAGCATCATGCTCACCTTTCTAGAAAATGGAGGTCCCCCTCACTCCTTATGTCTGTGCCAAGAAATTTTTACTTCTGCTACTCACAGGGTAGAAAGTTCAATAGAAAAGGGAAAGAAGCATCCACCTAAGAACAGTCACCTTTCCGGTTCTTCCCATTTCTAGGATGTGGGAAAGAAAATCAATAAATTCCAAAGAAGAGGAATGAAGCTGGTGAAGGGTCGAGGCAACAAGTCCTATGAGGAGCAGCTGAGAAACTAGAGTTTCTCTTTAGTCTGGAGAAGAGAAGGCTGAGGGGAGACCTTATCAATGGTTATAAGTATCTAAAGGGTGATCTATCTATAAGTATCTAAAGGAGGAGGGAGCCAGAGTCTTTTCAGTGGTTGCCAGTGAGAGGACAAGGGGCAACGGGCACAAGTTGGAACATAGGAGGTTCCATTCAAATATGAGAAAAAACTTCTTCAGGGTGAGGGTGACAGAGTACTGGAACAGGCTGCCCAGGGAGGTTGTGGAGTCCCCTTCTTTGGAGATTTTCAAGACCCACCTGGATGCAGTCCTGAGTAATGTGCTCTAGGCAATCCTGCTTCAGCAGGGGAGTTGGACTAGATGATCTCTATGGTCCCTTCCAACTCTGAAAAAAAAAAATCAGTTAAAAAAAAATCAGTGAAAAAAAAGGAGACTGAAGGGAGATCTTATCACTCTCTACAGCTATATGAAAAGAAAGTGTAGAGAGGTGGGGATTGGTCTTTTCTCTCAGATAGCAAGAGGTAGGATGAGGAGAAAGAGCCTCAAGTTGCACCAGGGGAGATTTAAATTGGATATTAGTAAAAATTTCTCCACCAAAAGGGTTATTAAGCATTGGAACAGCCTTCCCAGTGAAGTGGTTGAGTGACCATCCCTGGAGGTGTTTCAAAGACCTGTTGACGTGGCACTTAGGGACATTGTTTAGTGGCAGACTTTGCTGTGGTAGGTTAATGGTCGGACTTGATGATCTTAAGGGTCTCTTGCAACCTAAATGATTCTGTGGTGCTATGAATTGTAACTCTGGTGTTCCCACAAGCAGAGGAGGTTATTGAACCTGAGCCTTCTGATTCTGGAGAGAATTACTTCAACAACTGGGAAATTGTACAGGAGCAGCACATAACCATTGCTATAACTAATGTGTTATTGCAGAACAGATGTTTGTAAAAAGGTGGGGGTAAATTCTAATTTTGCGTACTAGTTTGCACCTTTCAGGAGTTATAAATGAAAGGGGACCTAAACAGGACAGCCATTGCGGGCATAAGCATGATACTGAACTGCCTGGGAGAGTTTTTAGGGAAGAACCTTAGGGAATTTTACTGCATTAAAAAAAAAAAAAAAAAAAAAAAAAAAAAGAAAGAGTATCTGTGGTGTTAGAGAATTTAATGCTTGGATTAACATTTCTAAATTCCACTTCAGCCCCAGTTCAGGCAGCATTGTGGATCAAATCTCTTATGTTTATTCTATCCAAAATCATCCTATATACAGCTACCTCATAAATATATACTTAGGAATTCCAGCCATGTTGTTGAACAATAACAAAATGTTATTTCTAATAACTTATATATCCTGTCAGCACCACAGTGACACTCTAAAGAGATGACATAAGGCAATTATTTTATGAAGAGAGCGCTGTGCTTCGCAGAATCCACACCTTTTTGTAACCAATTTAAGTCCCTCAAAGTTTGTAAAATTATAAAAGTTGAACCTTCCCTTCAGTTCTGGGTGAATGCTTTAGGCTGGAGTTCAAAGCAGCCACTGTGCAGGTTGTCCAAAGATTACTTTATGGACTTGGTGATTCTGAACTCAGTACCTGTAATCTTCTATGGTGAGCAGATTTTTCTTTTGAGATCAGAACCAGCATTTCATAATGATGCTTTAGGATTTTGTCTCCAGAGCTGAAGGAGTTTCCCTAAGTTTTATGAATTCAATTAGGATCATAACCCAGACAGAGCTAGCTTTGGCAAAGCTTCCATTGCTCTTTGTTCCTTATTTAGTAAATAGAACCTGCAGAGTGTGGGGACATGCTATCTCATCTGAAATCTTTGGCTTTGGTGTACTGAACTGGAAATGAGATATATAGATCAAAAGGACTCTAGCAAAACAAGAGAGAGTGCTTTTTGGAAAGCAGCTAATAATTTTTTCAACCCAAGAAACTGCCTGTTAATAACAGCATTACAGATCTGCCGAAGCTTTGTGGAAACCTTTGCAAACTATTTTGCTGAAAAAAAGAAAATTCTAAGCTTACACTACTTGTCTTCCTAGGAGAGTTAAGACTGAGCAGAGAATGTTAGAGCTGTATACACACAAGAAATCTTGCTGTTAGTTGAGGTGCCTTTTACATTAGACAGTTAGTATGCAGACTTAAGTCATGTCTGTAGCGCATGGTATAGCACAGCATAGTTCATGAATAAGAACTCTAGCAGCTTCAGCCCTTAGTTCTACTTGGGCTACTTCACCCTGCCAGGTGAAATATTTCTGCCTGCACAGATGTACATGACTTAGATACACAGTCCTTCCATCTGTCCTTTCAGGGATCTGGTCATTTGTCATTGGTGGCCTGAACATTTTCTCCTACCAGTCCTCATTCTGACAGCTGTCTCTGGGATTTCTTCTCCTCAGTTACCATCCATTCACACACCATTAAAAACAGTGATATGCAGCTCTGTGTGTATGTCAGCAGCATGTGGACTTAGAATTTTGATTGTTTTTTAGCTGAATTAAATTCATAGGCCCCCAGACTTTCCTCTTTCTAAAGCAGGCATGAACATATTAAGGCTGAGCTTGCTTCTCAGTGACCTTTAATGGATCTTTTAGAAATAGTCTGCAACAGCCAGGGATCCCCAAATGCAGATTTATGGTATAAAGCATAGAGGAAATAAGGCCTGTTTCCACACTAATAACCCTGTGAATAAAATGCACTACAATTTATAGTGTCCTGCTGTTTGATGGAATCTCAGCAAGAGTTTTTCTGAATTCAGCAAGACAAAAAAGCAATGACAGGGGATGCCATAAGTGTAGGATGATATTTCAAATCTACCTGTACATCCTATCCACAGAACATCTGCAAGTGCCCAGTATAGAACTGGAAGGAGTATGTTATTTAACTGAAGTCTACATAATATTTCTGTGCATAGCTACTTTTAAAAATACATGTCTGCAACCAGTTCCACCCTATGTGTGAAATTTTTCCTGGAACTTGAAAAAACTGGGTTTGAAAAGATCATGTAATGTTACATGTAATCGTGATATGAACAAGCACATTCTAAAGGAATAGCTTGATGTTACCGAATTTTGATGGCAATAAATTTGGAAAAGTCCTGAACATGAGGTGGTGTATTAGTTCTTTAGTAAAACTGTTCTATTTTTGTGGGTGGGTTTTTTTTTTTTTTTTTTAGATTTCTATGTTGGTATTCTTATAAAAGTAGTTTTAAATTCACACAAAACAGAACAGAACTGGTGGTGATTCAAAGCTCTTTTGAGTAATCTATAGATTAGATTGGCCAGTGGTTACATCTGTGAGGCAAAACTGTTTCTAATCATTTAGTAAGGCTTTTATGCCCTGACTTAAACCAACCTTTTTAAACTAAGGCCTAGAAGACACGTAGATCAACTTTAGGAAACTGAACTCCTGATTCAGTGCTTATGAATCAGCCGAGTACCAAGGAAGAATTTTTAGATGGAGAATGACTCATGAAAAATCCCTAAGGATTGACTTCCCTCACTTAGAAATATGTTCATAAGTGATAGCCAGAAAGCCCACGGAGTGTCTGCATGCTTTAAAAATTGAGTCAGCGATCTCTGATAAGATGCCTTTATGTCACAAAATTTCAGGCTTTGATCTGTAACCTTGTGAATGGATTCCCTTCTCACCACCCCCTGAATATCAACTCCAACCCGCAAGCTATATGTCTTTAGCATGTGCCAGTGGAAAGTCGAGTGAAGGGTAGAAGGAAAAGAAGAAAGACTCGGGATTTTCAAATACAGCTCCTGGTTTGCCCAACCTTACTGGAACCCACTCTTTTTTTTCAAGAATTCACATTCCTGGAGGTATTATTTTACTTGCATCTTGCTGAGATTTCTCCCGTTGGTGGGAAATCACATTAAAAAAAATCCTGCCTTTGAATTAAACTCTTTCTGAATATCATTAATTTCTGGATTTCTGGCAGCAGTGTCTTGGGCTTAATCATCACTTCGGAAGAGCAAGTATTTTGCTTTTACAGAGCACCTGATTGCACCAGTCTCAGAGACGTCAGATCTTTCAGGAAGTTGACCCTTCCTGAAATAGAATCGGCAAGATTTGTACTCACGCTTCTCTTTCAAATTTGGTACGTTAACCTTCATGGTGCATATATTTGAAGTATTTTATGTACTACAAATGTAGTGAAACATATGAGGACTAGAGGCCAACAGAGTGCTTACAACCCTAAATCCTCTGACATTTTCCATGAGGGTGTATTTTAGGCATTGAAATTCATGGTAGCAATGATAAGAGTAAAATGCCCTGTTGAATGCATGCCTTAATGTATTTTGTGTTGTTTGAAAAGAAGTATTTCTTTTATGTGAAGAAATACACTTAGAGATACTCAAGTCTTTCATTTTGTGAAACTGAAACTTCACAATTACGAGTACCCCTTCACAACTGATTGCAGTAGGCTTCGGTCCAGGATTTCTGTAAAGGCAACTTTTCTAAGAAATGCCTCTTAAAAAACAGTGAAGGAATGTTGACTAGAAGTGTCTTCTGCTGCTCTGCATTACTGTACTGATTTAAGCTCCTTTGAAAATGCAATCCAAGGAGACTTAGGTACCAATTCCCATTATTGGTAAGGAAGGATTAGACATATCTTTCTCTAACATTGCCATAAATCTAGGAATGTACAAGGAGCCTTGAAGCTCCTTTGAAAATATCAGCCTCCATCACTTCAGTCACTAGATTTTTATTTGTGTTTTTTACAGAACAATGAACGCAGTGGTTGTCTCATCTGCCTTGAGCCTGCAAATCTGTCCTAGCTCTTATAATCTCATGCTCTTATACTTTTAACAATTTCATTTACCTTTTTTGTTCAGTGCAATGCATCTATCATTATTAGTTTCAGTAACAGGTGTCAAACTTCATGTGATCCTGTGGATGAGATTCCTCTTATTTGACTGTACACATGTACTGTTGAGAATGTAAATGTCTACATCTGGCCTTATTGCCTAGACTGCCTTTACTGTCTATAGGAAGTAGAAGTATATTAGTGTGCCTACTTTCAGTGTCCATTTTAGGAAGAAATTATTCACTCCTTTTAAGGGCATCTTTGTCTCTGTTGTAGATAACTACATTGCCAGTACTTAATTTTAGCATCTATCCTATGTAATATATGCATGGTTGTTCTTCCCCGTCATGGGATACACTATTCTTTTTCCTTTTAATGATGGATTTTCTTCCTCTTGTCTCTGGCAAAAGTCTTTTTTTTTTTTATGTTTACAAAGCTTGCCAAACATATTTTAGTGTAATATATCTTGTAAAGTGGGGTCCTGTCAATATGAAAGTGGTTTGCCTGGGGCAGACCACTGTAAAACAGATTAAACTGTTCTTTCCAGCTGTCAACCACTTGAAATTTCAGGTTCAAAAGCAACAGAAATTATTCTAAGACATCAGAGATCGCAAGTGCTCAAACAACAGAAACCTTCATACCTTGTCAGCAGGTTGTGGATAACTGCTTTTGTGTCCAATGGTTTCTTTCTTATATGCAGAGATTGTATTAATAATTTAATACACATTAAAAGTTAATGACCTGACCCTAGATTCTAAGACTTGTTAAAGATTTATTCCACCTGTTAAGGCTTTATTGAAAATCAGCTCCAAGGTAACCTTCTTGGTCATGCATTGAATCATTTCAGGGTATTTGTTTGCACAGTTCTGCTCCTCTTATAAGAAATCAAACAGTTCTGCATCTTGACTTGTTTGAAGCCTGATGCCAAGAACAGTTCTTTGTAGACAATAGGCAGCTTGATTAGCAAGCAACCAGTCAAGATTTAAAAGTGCCATTATGCTTCCTGACGGTACTCTTAAACAAAATCATAGGCTAATACACTATAAATCAAAGTGATATAGATAGGAATATAGAAGCCCTATGTACACTAGTTACCATCCCTATAGACTGGGGTATAGAATCCCTTTGTTTACTAATGAATTGCTTTGTTTACTAACAAATTACTGTATTGAAGAGGGTGGCTGGATAGAACAAAGAGAAAAATGAGAGGAATACCGTGAGTCACTCCTTTATGCTGCTTTAGACCTTTGTTTGTCGTGTAATTAATATGATTAATTAATATGATTAAGACAAGTGGCAGGATGTTATCCAGGACCTTTCCTTTTTCTGCTTATATCAGCATGTGTAAGAGTGCCAGGAAGCCAGTTATAAAGACTTCCTATTATCAGCATTATTTTCTAAGGCTCCATAAACCCTTTTGATATTTGCCTTGGACAGCTTCCATTTTGTGTACATCCCTGAATGCTCTTCTACTTCTAGACCCAGAACATCATTTTCAGAAACTGGCTGTGTCATGCGGTGTCGTTTGAGAAGCACGGATTTGATAACGTAATGTCATAATAATATAAAGTAACATCCCAATCAATAATAATATAAAGTAATATAATAAAAATAATCATGCAAATTGTACTGGAGAGCCCTTCCATACCATCCATTGGGTCAAAAGCCTAAACCACTCCTGACTGATGAATGTACAATTCATATTAATATTTAACTTGGGTGAATAAAAATAATGAAAATGATGTGCAATCATGTTTTCTTTCACTGTATATTTCCATGCACATATTCACACACAGAGACTTTACATAAAATATCAGAATAGCAGCATATGATCTTTCTAATCATCTTAAATTCAAGAATTATTTATTTATACATGGTACTTCTCCTATGTGAAGCTGGATTTGAATTGATTTAATATCATATTTAATTTAAATAAAGGTGTTCTTTAGCATGTCTTTTCCATCCCTAATTGCCATGAATAAGTATTTTGGGTGGCCCAAAATCATGAGTAGCAACTAATTTATTTAGTTAAAAGCTATGATTAATTAATTTTCAGCACTGGAAATGAGTATTCCAAACTAAAGCATCACATTCAAGGAACATATCTAAAAATAGTACATATGTCTTTTTTTTCAATTTTATTACAGCTGTGGCTAGAAGGTCTGCTTCTCACAAAATATGCTCCTGAATATAAACGGAATCTACATAAAAAACCTTTAGAAGTCCCATGTTTAGGGATAAATCTTTCATGTGTAGACATATATGTCGGCTTCTTTTATTGATTAAAACATTCCATGGACACATAAATTAGTCCCTAAAATCTGTATTCTTTCCAAATTAGGCTTGCAAAAGTCTGTTAACTCAATAGTTTGCTCATGGGATATGATTTTTATATTTGCCTTTAAGAAATTAATGTGGCAGTTTAGTGTTAATATTTAGTGAAGGGAAACAAAAAGAACCCTTCAGTCTTGCGATAGTGGTGAACTGCTGGTTCCAAGAGGAGTATGAGGGCACCAGAACTCTTTCATGGGTGTAATCAATCTTTCCATAATGAGAATTATCTTGAACCACACCACCAAACACAGGCACCACAGAGGATGCAGAGCAGACTTCCCAGAAAGCCACGATCTAATACTTGTGGGGCAAAGCTTCAGAACAGGCTTTTGAAACAAAGCAATTTAATTTGGGGAAGAAAAAGATTCTGCACATCCTGGATATCAAAAGGATTGAAGGTTATTCAGGTAAGAACTTTTCTGAACATTTTGAAAAAAATAGAATCTTCCATGATTAAAAAATTTACTCTGGCTTAGGAGTTAGGTGCTTTAAACTTAAACCGCATCTCCGTGGAGTGTTTAGTAACTATAGCAGTAACTTGGCACTGATTTGGTCTTCAGTCTGATAGTTTGGCTAGGTGTATGTTAATAAAACATTTATTTTTTGTTACAAATGAACTTTAAAAATGATATTTTTAGACTAGGTAAGGATATGACAGCTACACAATTACACATGCAGCTGTTTGCTGTTTTCAATGTCAGTAGTCTGTGAACATCTCACCCTTTTCCACTGTCTGTCAATTGGCAGACAGGTTTTTCAAGGAAATATAGTCTGTCGTATTGATCTGTAGTGGGCCCTGAAACACAGTTAATCAATGCCGTTACACACAGAAGACATAGAAGACAAGCAGTCATGTGAGACATGAAAAGAAAGCAATACCTGGAAATCAGAAACACCATTATTACTTTGAGGGTCTACTTAGAACGAAGGCAGAAGAATGTGAAGGCAGGCCAAAAAGCAAACATCAAAACACATCAGACTTAAACATTTTACTTAAATAAAGGCCTAGTTAAAGGCCTGTAAGAAGAATCAGACTTAAGCAGTCAACTCCAATGCCATCCTTGCTGAATAAATGGGGACCTGACCTGCCGCTCAGTGAAATGTAGCTGTCCCAAGTGTTGAACTGGTCTTGAGCAACCAATGACACTGAGAGATTTATATGTCCTTGAGTCTACAGCAAGTTTTCCCAAGAAGGGCTGCAACACTATTAAGTGTCACATAGGCAGAATTTAGCTGCTAAAGTTGAGGAGGATGCTCCAGTAAGACCCTTACTGACCTGCACAGTGCTATCGTCTAGGCCTGTAGGGCAGCATTTTGTAAGCTGGTTTTCTAAATGCCTCTCCTGTTATTGATGGAGGGTTCCTGACATCTTCCTCTCCTGTATGCAAACCAGCATGGGTAGGGATAGCAATGATTAGACTTTTCATATCAAGCCTTAGTGGTTAGGGCTTTTAGCAGGGCTTTGTCCTGGAATCCAGCTTCAGCAGAGAGCAGCAGGCATCCCAAATCCTTGATTAACTTTTGGGTTTCTCCACTGAGTGGCCATATGAAATCTGTAAGGTGTCTTAAGAGGAATTGGAATTGTACCTCCAGGAATTGTTTACCGAGTGCCTCAAGCTTATAATGCCAGGATCAGGTGGTTTTCCTCCTTGTCCCATAATTTTTTATTTTATTTTTTTAAGTTTTAGCTGAAGAGAGTTAGAACAAAATGAGTAGCGACTGTTCGTATCAAGTTGTTCCCAAAAACCTGCGTGCATGAACAGGTTCTGCAGACTCTTACCACCTATAGCACTGTGGGTGCTCAAGACCAGGTCTGGCACAATGTGGCTGTAACCTTGGGTCTGGCTGCTTGGAAAGAGTTCTGTGAGAAAGAGCCAGAAGTCTTGGGGCTTCCCCTGGGCTCAGGAGCTGCATTTGGATTCAGACCTGGTTCACAGTCCTTGCTCATGCTTGCTTGCCTGTGCCCAGCCTTGTGCCATGCTGAACTGTTGTTGACTTGTCTCCCCATCACCACAGACCTGCTCCACCACCCTAGACTTGTCTGGCAGCCAGGGCAATTGGCTGTTGCTGGTTGCCATCACCAGACCTATGCTGCTCCTCTAGCTTGGCTACCATGGGATGGTGGCCCTTTCTCTGAGGGCCACTGCACTGCTTGCTTTGTTGCTCCTCAGCTCCAGGCTCACCCTTCTTCTCAGAGCAACCCCTCTACTGCAGCTCCCTGTCCCATCGTGACCAAGTACTCACTCACATCATGAGAAATATGTAAATTACATGCCTTCAGACTGGCACAGTCATAAGTTTCAGTGCCCTCACTTCCATTGAACTGCCTTAACCACTATGATCTCTACTCACAAAAAAAAGTCAGCAGGCAGCTCCTCTTCTTCCTTTGAAGAGGAAGTATTAGGATAAAGGCATAAATTTTCGCATGCATGTCAGGAACTAAACCCCTGATGAACAAACAGGGGTTTTTATTGACAGAAAAATAGATAGACAGTCTCCTCAAGGTAGGGACCTCAATCCCGCAAGAGATCCAATGTTGGTTTTTCTCTGTTCCCTGTACTGTTATCCCAGGGTTGATACTCACTGCTGCTGTGAATCTCAGCGTTGGTCTTACTTCCTCCATCCCAGATCTAAGTATTTTGGATGCTGCTGCAGATCCTACCCCCTCAGCCCATGGCCTCACCAGTTCAGTCATTCTATAACTTTCACAACTAGGTTGAGACAGCAGAGACCCAAGAGTTTTGGAAGAGGTAAGGTTAGGAATGTCTTTTTAGTAGAATGACAGTACTAAAGGTTTTCTATATCTGAGAGATAGTGAAAGCCAATTTCTCTTTTTTATATTTTTCACTGGAAGACAGTGAAAATATTATCTTAGCAGATTTTAGGAGTTCTGACATACTGCCATCACATTTATGACCGGTTACCACCCATAAACTCGTCTCAACTAGAAGCAAGGACATTATGCATGCGTACACGGCCAGTTGATACTTAAACTCAGCCTGTTAGCAACTCAGGTGATATAGAGTGCAAGACTCTAACCTAAAAACACAGATGCCCTATCTGCTGAGTCAAAAGAAAAAGTGGAAATGGGCTTTATTACTTAAGTGACAAAGGAGTGCAAGAGGACATATTTTCTCTGACCAGATCTGGACAGGGAAACTAGTTTAATATCACAAAGTCAAAACTCACTGATCTTGCTGTGTTTAACTAAAGTCATATATACAACAGTTTGCAGTCAGCAGAGTCTGAAATGATTCCCCTGTATCTCTAAACCCAATCAGCAAAGCATGTGTATAACCTGAATTTAAAGTGTTAATCTTATGAGATAAAGTGAGGAATTCTTTTTTTTTTTTTTAATTGCCTTAATAACCTTAATCTGCCTTAATCTTCTATGGATTTTATTTGTTTAGTTTCCATTTCTTTTGACAGGCATTGCGTTTTTCCTTTTTTTAATTTTTTTATTTTTATTCTTTTCTTAATGCACTGCTTTGACAGTCAACACAGCTGTGAAACAGGTGAGAAAGAAACATAAGTTCTGTGTCATTCATGGCATCTCTGTCTAATCAAACTCTCCTGAGACTACCTGTTCACATCAAATGAGAGGAAGACCGGAAAGATGTAAAAGAAACACAGTTCTCTTTGGCAGCCTTGTTGAGAAGACACAGCTTTGTTCATATGTCCCGGCTAACGCTTTTTAGCTCCTTCTGCTGGTGTAACCAATTTTCAAGGAATAAAATCTTAAGGAAAGTCAGAACATCAGATTAAAAGTAGAATGCATGCTCACTTAATAGCTGCTATCAGAGAAAATCATCACTGGTAGGACCAATGAAGTTTTTACACACCATTCAGGCTTTAATCTGCAAAGAAAGCTGTGTGAGAAACAGGACTTCAAACTCTACAAAAGAATAAAGACGTTTCATTGCTTTCCTTATATCCTCACCTCCCTCCTACTAAGTTAACAAGAGGGTAGCAGCTAACAAGGAAACAGACTTTGCAGTACGAGGCAGCACAGAGATCTCCCAGCTAGACCCCCTGCTTTCTTTCACTGCAGTAAACAAAGACACCACCATTCATACTGATTGAAGGACCAGCTTCTGGTCAGCTCAGGTAGCTTAAGAACCTACACCACAACAAGTCCCAGGTGGAACGATGTTTCTTCTGGAATTAAACAGAAGCTGAACCTGTTTTGATACATCTGGTTTGGGGAACCTTCTACATTTGAAGTAGATGTGAACAGGAAGCAGAACTAGAGCTTTAGTAAGCTAAATTAGGCAATCAGTGAGCTTCCCGACAAATTAAGGAGTAATTAAATTAACTCTGCTTCACACTACCCATACAATTTGGGCAATACATACATGTACAAATGTCCATGCCATGGTGTGCTGCACTGAGATATTGCTTCTCATACTTTCCCTGCATTACATTTTGCTTAGTATATTGCCACTTATATTGACAGTAATGTCTCATCATGTTCATAACTAGAGAAATACATATTTTGACCTCATAATGAACATTTGGTTACGCTTATTTATAAATAATGTCCAAAGGGCTGAAAATGACCAAATGTCTCTGGTAATAGCATGACACAAATTTGAAGGACTCCTATTTAAAGGTAAGTAGAAGTTGACCTCAAGGATCATCTGGTCCAACCTTTCTTGGTAAAAGCACTACACAAGTCAAGTCTAGACAAGATGACCCAGCACCCTCTCCAGCCAAACCTTAAAAGTGTCCAATGTTGAGGAATCCGCCACTTCCATGTGAGATTATTCCAGTGGCTGATTGTTCTCACTGTGAAAATTTTTCCTCTTGTGTTCAGTCAGAATCTCCCCAAGAATAACTTGTACTCATAATCATACTTGTGTCATACGATATCATACTATAATTATTTGTGAATGCAATTTTTGCTTTTCTGTCTTTAATAAATGAAATATTTCACTGGTAATTGTTTTTCTGTTAAAATGAACTACCTCAAAATAAACATTATGCAATAATCACAACCACGCATCTTTTGCTTCAAGTTTTATTTATGCTTTAAAAACATGCCTCTGTACACACAAAGACACATGATTTCCTACTAACAGCTACAAGTTAAGCTTGCCCCTATTTAATGAACTGTTGAATCATAGAA
This sequence comes from Tringa tobata, assembly GCA_033628505.1. Taxonomy (NCBI): domain Eukaryota; kingdom Metazoa; phylum Chordata; class Aves; order Charadriiformes; family Scolopacidae; genus Tringa; species Tringa tobata. The sequence continues at coordinate 1,414,987 of JAHREE010000294.1, forward strand.
TCATTCAGGTTGGAAAAGACCCTTGGGATCATCGAGTCCAACCATCAACCCTACTCTACAAAGTTCCTCCCTACACCATATCCCCCAACACCACATCTAAGCGACTCTTAAACTCATCCAAGGATGGCGACTCAACCACCTCCCTGGGCAGCCTATTCAAATGCCCGATCACTCTTTCTGTGAAGAATTTCTTCCTAATGTCCAGTCTAAACCCACCCTGATGCAGTTTGAGTCCATTCCCTCTTGTTCTATCGCTAATTACTTGTGAGAAGAGACCAGCATCAACCTCTCTACAGTGTCCTTTCAAGTAGTTGTAGAGAGTGATGAGGTCTCCCCTCAGCCTCCTCTTCCTCATACTAAACAGTCCCAGCTCCTTCAGCCTCTCTTCATATGATTTGTTTTCCAGGCCCTTCACCAGTTTCGTTGCCCTCCTCTGTACTCGCTCCAGCACCTCCATATCTCTCTTGTATTGAGGTGCCCAAAACTGGACACAATACTCGAGGTGTGGCCTCACCAGTGCTGAGTACAGGGGCACAATCACCTCCCTACTTCTGCTGGCCACGCTATTTCTAATACAGGCCAGGATGCCATTAGCCTTCCTGGCCACCTGGGCACACTGCTGGCTCATATTCAGCTGCCTGCCTATTAGAACACCCAAGTCCTTTTCTGCCAAGCAGCTTTCCAGCCACGCTTCCCCAAGCTTGTACTGATGCATGGAGTTGTTGTGGCCCAAGTGCCAGGACCCGGCACTTGGTCTTGTGGAATGTGATTTAACGATCACTACATGAAAAGTAGGCTTCCAGTGATATTCGACTGTCAACCCATTCTATCTCTCTGATATGTTTGTATCATTGATAATCATGCATATCCTGCAAATGAATTGTCTCATGATCCTTTCTGAAGCATAATTACTGATCTGACATGAAAAATTAACAGAAAAACTCTACAGATAACTAAAAAATGGTAGGATTTGTGTTACTTCCTGCCATGCCATGCCATGCATCCCAGTTCATTTTCTTGTCTACCCAGTCTTCAATACTGTTGATTTCTTCTAAATTAAATTATGAGGTATTTGACATGTAAAACATGAGACTACCATCTGTAATTAACTGAATTCCTTTATAAATTATAGATATGGTCTGAAGTAGGAAGACATCAAATGATTGAGGTTAGTAATGCATTTGTGCGGTTTATTAGCTGAATGTGTGTCCACAAGAACATTGTTAGAGCTAGAAAACATCTGCTGAAGTCAAAGGCAAATATCATTTTTTTTTCAAGTGAAATCAACTTTAGTTCTAATATGGAAATGGTTTCATATTCTAAGATATAGCTGTTACATTGTGCTATGTTGTCATAAGGGAGCAAGCCTATTGACTGCTGGAAAATAATCAGATTGAAGTCTAAAGGGAAAAAAGACTCACAGAGTTTCAGTGAGCGTATTTGACCATAGAAATTTCAATTTTCCATGCTTTCTTTTATTTATTTGTCCATTTACTCTACACTGGTGAGGCCACAACTGGAATACTGCATCCAGTTCTGGGCTCCCCAGTCCAAGAGAGACAGGGAACTACTGGAGAGAGTCCAACATAGGGCAACCAAGACGATTAAGGGATTAGAGCATCTCCCTTACAAGGAAAGGCTCAAAGAGCTGGGGCTCTTTAGCCTTGAGTAGAGAAGACTGAGGGGAAACCTCATCTATGTTTACAAGTTCCTAAAGGGTGGGTTGAAGGATGATGGAGCCAGACTTTTTTCAGTGGTTTCCAGTGACGGGACGAGGGGCAATGGGCATAAGCTGGAACATAGGAAGTTCCACTCAAATATAAGGAAGAACTTCTTTACGGTGAAGCTGACAGAACCCTGGAACAGGCTGCCCAGGGAGGTCGTGGAGTCCCCTTCTCTGGAGATTTTTCAAGACCCACCTTGATGCAGTGCTGAGTAATGTGCTCTGGGCAATTCTGCTTTGGCAGGGTAGTTGGTCTAGATGATCTCTAGAGGTCCCTTCCAACTCTGTCAAATCCGTGAATCCGTGAATCCGTCCATCTTTAGGGAAAAAACCAACAGTTCTACAGCTATACGCCCAACTCCGACAAGCCTCTTATGTGTAAGAATGACACTCCCAATTGCTTAAAAATTATGAAATCCTTACTATAGAACTCCGTTTTTTAAAAAATACACAAGTATTTGAGAAAAAGCTCACAGCTCAGTAAATATACCAGAGTGCAATCATTCTTACTCCTGCAATTAGTCTCTCCTCAGGACAGTTATATCTTTGGCCAAAAATAAAATACAGCCATATAATTCTTTTTATATTCTTGAAACCATCTTGCTCTGAAGAAAGAGAGTTTATAAAACTTGCTTTTCTAGTCCATTCAAAATCACCAAAGTCCAGTGTTTTGATCAATCATAATTCTAGACAAGGATTTTTAATATGTAAAGGTGAAATTTGCATTCTTAAATCAATATTTAAAGTCCTTGTGTAATATGAATTCTTTTAACAGAAACTTTCACAAATAATCAGTTTTTTAAATTCTCAGTATTTGAGAAATGGATGGATTTCTCTGAAAAATTTATTTTCAAAGAATTTATGGAGTATTTTGTTTTCTCAAGGCTTGTGGTTTACATGTGTTTTACAAGACTAGAAGACAATT
>JAHREE010000294.1:1417813-1528011 GCA_033628505.1 Tringa tobata
TTCTGTCATTAATTACCTGTGAAAAGAGACCAGCACCAACCTCTCTACAGTGTCCTTTCAAGTAGTTGTAGAGAGTGATGAGGTCTCCCCTCAGCCTCCTCTTCCTCATACTAAACAGTCCCAGCTCCTTCAGCCTCTCTTCATATGATTTGTTTTCCAGGCCCTTCACCAGTTTCGTTGCCCTCCTCTGCACTCGCTCCAGCACCTTGGTTATCTTCAAAATTTTGGGGGATTGTTTTTTGGGTTTTTTTTTTTTTTTTGAGATGGGTTGGTGGTTTTTTTGGAAGAGAGAGTAGGAGAGACTTTTCCTACTTCACCTGGTTTTAGAAGTAACCTGCCTTTTCAGGACAGTGTATTGAACAAAATTAGGTTAAAATTTTCACAGGTGTTTTTCTTTGGCCTTAATATGTTCCTTCTGTATTCAAAAATAAGGATTTTAGCACTGATCTCAAGGAGTGCTTAATCAGATGCTGTATGTGTGCTTTTGAAGAGTGATCCTTAGGTAATTTAAGAAAAAAAGCAGTACTCAGTTGTTATGTATTGGAGGTAAGTCAAGTCAGAGGTTAGAGAACTCCTACAAGGCAGTGTGGTCCATCTAGAAAAGGCATAGGTCAACAAAATCAAGAGAAACTGACCATCTAAATATGCATATTTTCTTTCTTCAGTGTGAAACTGAAGATTCTGATAACTACTTCAATAAAGTGTTCAGATGCATAAATGAGAAGTAAAAAGGAAGTGGAGCTGTAGTGCAATTACAAGATCTATATTTCATCTGTGAAAAGAGCTGCGAGAGTGGGCTGCTGTGTAGTTAGTTACCAAGGAAGGCTGGGTGAAAAAAAGCACAGAACAGAATTTCTATGAGATTGAAAAAAATGGTTGTGCCATAAGGATAATCGCTGGAAGAAATGACTATGGACTGTAACGCAGCTGAAAGAGATCACTTTGTACTTGTGAGACTCAAATGAAAAATACACAACGCAGAAATTAGATGGGACATATCTGAAGTTCATTCAAGTGTGTGGTGATATTTTCAGTAGTTTTTGTTACACAAATAATTTATCTGGGCCTTACATACATTCCATTATTTAATCTGTGTATTTGTTTCAAAATGGCATTAACTTCTTTGTAAAGCTTGATGGTATCCCAACTTTGTAGTGCCATTATCCTGATCACCTCTCAGTCTGTGATCACTTCAGAACATGGAACAGCTGTATTTAGTTTGAGCGCTCTGTAAAATGACAGGTTGTGGGTCCAGCCTATGCAAGAGAAAGAGCATATTCCATATGTAGATGCAGCCTTAAAAATGATCTGGCAATTATCTTAAAAGAAGAAGCTCATTAAAACATTCTCTCTAACTGGTATAAACTAGGTACAAATACTGCAAGGGATATTTGAACTGGCAAAATCAAACACTTTATCATAATAAAAGATAACAAAACAAAATCAACCTACATTTCCACATTAGAGGTCTGAATATATAGGACTTTTAAAGCTCATTATCTTTTAAATTTATATAATTCAAATTTCTTTAACATTCAAAAATTAATTCCGAGGAAGAATTTCTGAGAAATGGGCAATAGAGTAATTGTCTCAAATTAGACTTTTGAAGTGTATGGAAGGAAAAACCCCTTGGGAGTTTTGCCTCTACATCACATAAATTCTACTTTGTCTGCAACTTTTATAAACTTGTAAACTTTGTGCTGCTCTCTCCTCCCCAAGTCAAAGTGGGAAAATATGTAGCATATGGCCACCCAAGTGACTTGATGTTTACTTAGTATGTCATATGTCATAATGAACAGCTATAAATACATCAGTTTTGAAAGAAATCTGGATGAAGCTAAGGGTCAGATCCAAAAAAGGACTTATGTGCCTTTAGAAAGACTTGGCAGAATTTAGGCCCCTAGTGATACTGAGAACTGCTGAACAGCATCTGCTTAACCTTAGAGATGCTTAAAAGCTATATTATTGTCTATTTTTGAACATTACATTTTACAAGATAAGGTAGCCTTCTTCTGTATACACCCAGGGTTGCCCCAATTGGACTTAAAGGCTGTGGCATTAAGTGCTTAACTCATGCTTACTACATGGTGTCTGCATCAGAATGTATCTCTGAACCCTTCAAGCTGGGAAAGTAATCTGGTTTCTTTTCCAGGGGAAGCACTTGAGTCAGAGGATACTGTTAGCTCACGTTCTCTTCTCCGTCCCAAGTCATGTTTTCAAGTAGTGTCTTGGTTTCAGAGGAAAATGAGAAAAATATTCCTGGGCCAGGTAGTTTGGTGAGGACATCAGTGAAGAGGAGAGAAAAGTGAACTAAAAATATCTCAAAGTAGAGGGAATCTATGTTGCTCTGCCCATCTTGCCTGAGTGCTATAACACCTGAGTTACTGTGGAAAAGGCAGCTATGACATTTCAGATCAGGTTTTAAAAGAGTGACCTTTGATTCATTTCAGAAGGAAGGGAGTACACTTTCAACGCCACAAGAAAGGTCCAAGGGTGAATACTGGGACAAATAAAATGTTTCCTCACAGTCCTGACTACCATATGTTGGGCAGGAAAACTGGTGGCCCACCTGCCAGTTCTAAAGTAGCCAGATCCAATTAACTGTGGAGAGCACCCAAATGCCCATGTGTGTGCAAGATCCTAGTTTATTGGTTAGGAGTTTTCATTTTTTTGGCATTGGAAATATCAGCATTTTGGTTTTCCACTCCCCTTTCATCTAGGATGTAGTGGCAAGCACTGATTGAGAGCTTTGTCTTGGTTCACCTACAGTCTGTTCTTTAACAGAAAAGCAGTGTGCTGTTTCATGTTAACCCTTCTTCTCAATGGCATTTTTAAATTCCTTAGTCATGCTGACACCTCAAAGAACATTCTGTTTCTGTTGGATGTTAATCATAACTCAAGTGCAAGAAATTTGACGCACTGTTTTTGAGGACTTTTATTTAAGCTCCCAATTATTCCACTCCCTAACAATCTTCAGAGGTAACGGTGAATATGTGTAAGGGAGCCGTACTGTTTCCTAAGGAAATAAACACAGATAGAAGTATCCAAAAAATGAGCCTTCTTATTATATTTTTGTTGCAGTTTGCCTGTCTAAGGTCCTTGGCAATCAGAACTGCATGCTAGATGACTTCAAAATGGCCCCTTGTCACAACAAAAGATTTATCAGGAGCAAATCAGCTTGGTTTCAAAGCTCTTTTCCTCACTGTTGTACCCCTGTGTTAATGGAGTTATCTCCAGCTTCTATATCAGTTTTCACAGGCCTAGTTCATTCATGAAAAATATACAAATGATGAGAATCAAATTACTGGTTCCATTTTTCCTGTCCAATACGTGTCACAGCAGATTAAATATTTCATCTCTGCCAGTAACTGAGGGCTGGAGAGCAGCAAAATGCAGAAAAAGCCAGCAGAAGTGTTGTAGGTTATATAGTGCTGAGAAGCATTAATTCCACAATGCACAAAGGGAAAATACATTGTAAGATGTGATGGACGTGGTAAGGTGCTTATGTTGGCAGGTGGGGTAAAAATCATCTCACCTACACTTGGACAAAATTACTTGCAGCATAGATATCTGACTTAATCGACACAATGCTTCCAACATAGAGAAATATGCTTATGAAGGGTGCTGGTCATCTGACCTTTTTTAAAGTTCTAATTTAGAATTAGACTACTGCTGCTCCTTTAGCTGTACAGGGAACTCAGGAAATTTAGGAAGACTACTCAAGATTTCAGTATCTCTTCACAGACACTTAAAACTAGGTGATTCTACACCCATCTATACCAGAGAGAGATGTCCAAATTCCAGCCCGAGCACACCCCACCTATCAACATTGGACTACTTAGCATGACAGGAAAGTCTAAAACATCTGAAAGATCAAAACTTTAACTAGTCAGAAATGTATCTTTGTGTAAATCCAGTTTAAAAGCCTTTTTCAAACTGTCTGGAAGAAACAATTAGATGATGAAAATAAGAGCTTTCTCCTCTGAAGTGCACATAATTAATGATTTCATTTCCTTTCTTCCTCTCCTCTGCTACTACTTTGTGTATTACAATAAATCAATCCCAAAAGTATTTTTAAAGCAGTTCATTATTTCTTAAGCATTCAGCCTAGGAAACATCTGGATGGCAAGGGGCATTTCACAAAGCGCTACAGATACAGATAAATGATGACAGATGAGTATGAAGAATGTAATTCTAATACTTTAATTACCTCTAAAGTATAGGTGCCGTTTTATGATACTGGACTACTATGCAGTGAAGTCATTGAGATGAATGAATTTCTGACTGCTGATAAAGTCTTCCTGCAAATCTAAGCAATGTTAAATAAAATCTTTGCAGAATGTTTCGTACTACACAACACAAATGTATATATATGAACATGCCATGCAAAATTGTGCAAAAAAAAAAAAAAAAGACAACTATAATGCATTTTCTGCAAAGCAGTCATTACTTGTCCATTCAAAAGAAATTGATTAATTCAGATTGCTATTTTACAAATACAGAATGATGGTCCCTTGACAGATAAAATGAAAATACACCCAAATTAAAAAAAAAGTATTTATTGGACAGTTTCCCATTAAGTCCTAGGTGGCTGTGCTTGGGAGCGACTGAGCCAAGCATTATATTTAACTATTAAGATTTTCTGGATTGAAAATTTCAAAGATAAGATAGCCTTACAGTTCTGTGATCAAATATGCCCAGCTCTCTACAATTCATTGAGTTAGAACACTTAAATATTTCATTTTGACTGTAGTTTATGGATATTAAATTGTTGTAGTTGGATACGTACATCTGTGAAGTCACATGTATGTATACATGTATACGTATATGTGTGTATATATATATCAGCTAGGGATTTACAGTTCTCTGTGATGGGAATGATTAGAAGACTGATAGATCAAAGTAATTTTGAACTCTGAAAGAAACCTTTGCAAGACTGAAATTTCTTAAGAACGTACTCCATGTTAATAGGTCTTACTCATTTTCAGTAATTATCGCTATGTAATCAAAGCAGTCAGCCCTTACCAATCAAATCCTACACCACCTTGGGGCTAATCCCATATAGTTAGAACTGATGGCTACAGCTACGTGCTGCGGCCAAGGTGATTGCTAGCGCTGATGGCTGTAGTTCTTGATGGTCTTATTTCCTGAGGTCTAGATGATCAGATTCACAGCAATAAAAGAAGACAAAACCGAAGTCTGTAAGTGCATAGCTGGGTGCTCACTTCCACTCACTCTCTCAAATTCGGGATCTTGTCTGTTTATAAGATATTTGACTTTCTGGAGTTTTCCCAGCCTTTGGTCTCCGCTCAAAACTATGTGCTGCAAAATACTTGGGGCAGGTACCAAGGGAATAAATTTCCCGGGTCACAACAGCCACCTCATTCTGATGTGGGCTGTTGTATTTCCATTGCTTTGTTGGTTTTTTAAAAAATAGACATAGTTTTTTCCCCCATCTCTTATGGCTGTGTTTTTTTAGTGTGTAATAGCTGATCATCAGCAAAGTGTAATTCTCAGGTGTCTCCTTGCAACCTGTGCCCGTATTTTCAAGGCTTTTGTTGTTGTCCCAGGCTTAGATTGTACATCTTAACAGGAAAACTGTGCTGTCAACGTCTCCATCCCACAGCAATTTCTTGTAATAAATTGGTAACAAGCCTAGAAGTCCAGGACTGGGGCCTTGCAAAATAAGCATAAAGCACAGTTGGTAAAAGGTCTGTTCCTAACATGGCAATACTGGTTTTACTAGCTTGTATGGATATGTTATATCAGAGTGCTTGTCTTTGGCTTCAGAACAAGTTAATATGAAAGTGCACAGTGTAGTACATTTATGGGTAACACAGACCTCTATTATAGCTGCACAAGTATGGTAAAGGGAGTTTCCTTATCTTTACTGAATGTTGTGCTCTGCTGTGCTCCTTTTCATGCACCTTTTACCACTAAGGCTACATAGCAGGGGAGAGGTAAAATGGCTAAAGTGGTTGTCAATACTTTGGCAATTATTCCTCTGGAATGTGTACCATATAGGCTTGGCTTTTGGAATACCCTGACTACAGTAATGCAGTCAATTTTCTAGGACAGAAAGAATTATTTTCTTTCCATCCTACATTTCCTGAGAATCATAACACTGGAAGGATAAGATTAGTTGTGAAAAAGAGTTTAAGGTTTTTTCATCTGTGAAGTCACTTTCAACATAACCTAAGGGCTCTGTGTATAGTTAGAGATTTAGGATATTCTTTAGCCTAGTCAGATCTGAAGTGTGTATGGGAAAATAAACTCTGTGGCACAAATAGAAAATTCTAAGAATAAGGAAAAAGCAATACACCATTTCTAACCTGGCAGGTTGGTCCATTTGTATCAAGAAAATGAGCTATTGGGGTGTAATAAGTTGATGGTGATGTACAGAGGCTGCTGAGGTATCTCCCAAGCTTGCTCCTGCCCGTCTGCCAGGGAATTTGTTTGTTGCTGTTGTCTAGAAATGTATTACCTTTATGTCATAAATAGATTTTTTTGAGAATATGTGCATGTGGGTTGAATAGACATTCAAGGTCAACTAGAAGAATCCTGTAAAGATGGGCAATATACAGGTGATGGGTATATCTTAATGGCAGACATTAATCATCAAGTTTTTCCACTGTAACGTCCTCTAGTGCCTCCTTTTACATATAAAGAAGTATCTTTGTTTAATTCAGTGAAATATCATCGGGTAACTCTGTCTCAATACGTTGCTAATGCTAAACCTAGTCATAATGTCTGTAAAGGTTCTTTTCTAATCAAATATGACATTTTAGTTTGATGTATAATTTATTCACATGGTTTAGAAAATACATGTTACACTATAACTAGAACTCGGTAGGGTAGACCAAAAGTAAAGCTAAATAAGAAAAAAAACAAGAAGTATACTGCTCAAAAGTCTTTCTTCTTATCCCAAAGGTAGGTGGACTGGAAAGCATAATTAATTTTTTAAAAAATGAAGTGCTGTTTTTTTATGAGTATAAATAATTCACTTCTTCCTTAAAATCACTTTCAATCATCTAAATGAAAGATTTCATAAGAAAACCTTGTCAAATAAGAAAGCACAAAAGAATATTTTTTAAAGGTTTTGCGTACAACATTCGTACATACTTAAAAATAGTTTGAAATAAATAAGGTTGAGGAAAATGCAGTGCAGTCAACGTAATAAATGTTTTGATGTAAATTCTACATCATTACACTACAAAGCTCAAAATACTAAATAATGAATTTGACAGTAAATCACAACCCTAAATTCCATCTAGGGGAAAAGAATAAAAAGAATTGTGGGAATAAATGCTATCAGATAGAAACTGAAGAATGAGATTTATTATAATTCTTTCTCTAAGACATTCAAACCATAAAGAATAAATTGAAATCTGTTCTAAAACAGATTCATAGAAACCAAGTTAATTTGTTTTAATTGTTTTTCCTCTTAATTCTAATCAAATTCTCATCAAGCCCTGATTTGTTGAAATAGTTCATATCAATCTCATAATATCAGGCTGGAAGAGGTGCTTAATTAGTACATGTACACATTTGATAAATACATACATAAAACATACATATGCTTGAAATTAAAATTACTAAGTGAAAAACTCAGGTCAGAAACTATGTTATTTGTTTGAAAATGCAATTATTTCTTGTCACTTTAAAGAGTCAGTGGGTCCTCCTAATTTAGTATAGTAGACAAGCTTTCTTAGTGTGCATTCAACTCCTGTGTCCAGGTCATTGATAAAAACATTGGAGAGAACTGGCACTAAAATTGAGGCCTGGGAAACACCCCTAGTGTCTGGCCACCAACCAAATGTTACCCCATTTACTAGAACTCCTTGAGCCCTATCCTTCAGCCAATTATTTACACATCATATTGTATACACGTCTAGCTCTGGTCTGGACATTTTGTCCAGAAGAATACTGAGAGAGACAGTATCAAAAGCCTTCCTAAAACCAACACACCCCCCTCCACCCCAACATTCACTGCCTTCCCTTCATCTGTTAGGCTGGTAACCTTATCATAAGAGGAAATTGAGCTAGTAAGGCATGACTTTCCTTTCATGAACCCATGATGGATTTGACTGATGACTGCATTGTCTTTCAAGTGTTTTTCAATAACTCCTGGAGTAATCTTCTCCATAATTTTACCAGGCACTGAAGTGAAACTGACAGGCCTATAATTACCAGGGTCTTCTTCCTTGCCCTCTTGAAAATTGGAATAACATCTCCTAGCTTCCAGTCAAATGGCTCCTCTTAAGATTCTCAAGAATATTGATAAATAAGTGAGAGAGGTCTCACAGTAACATCAGCCAACTCTTTCAGTACCCTGGGATGAATCCCATAGACTTATGTACATTCAGTTGTAGCAGCAATTCCACGTCATATCAAACAAATAGCTGAGAAAGAAGTGAGTAAAAAGCTGGCAATATCAGATGCAGGTAATTTAAGCTTTTTAAGGTCTTAAAGTGCAGGCCATTAGCACAGAAACGAGCTTTGCTAGTGCTATAAGAAAAGACTTGGGTAAGTCATATTCCCAGTCTGTGTCTTAGTCTCCCTATCCCTCCTTTTCTTCTTCACTTGATAAAACCTGCAGGACAAAGATCTTTCCTACCAGTGCATGCTAACAGTATGACCCTGTGAGACCTGCACTCAACTAAGTATGCCTTGAGCACAGATAATAGTAATTTCAGACAGCATTTTTTAAAAACGTTATTTCTTTCTGTCACTTCAAGTTCTTCTTATTATCTCACTAATCTTTTGCTTATTCCCTGAATCTGGTGGTGCTTAGGAGAAAGAGAAGAAAGTAGTGGCATGACAGAGGTGGCTCTTAATACAACTCTATTCAACAACGTGAAATCAATCTAACTTTCTTAAATTAACCTTTTCTAATTGCTAGTCATTAGTGATGAGACTTCCAGGGTACAGCAATGTAGGGGAGCTTGAAATCTGGTTGGGTGCCAAGCCAGAAAATTCAAGATAAAGGTTCACTCATTGTGAAAACCAATTAAATATTCCTCACAGCTATGCAATTTCAAGATATTTGAAGGAGGAAAAGCTCACACAGGCAAATGTCACAGACCATGTGCTTTCTGGCTTGATTTTCTGGTTCCTTTTTTTTGAAACCAGTAGAAAGGAATTAATGGCATAGTGGTCTCACAGACAGGCTCCTTTTGATCACCTTGGATGGGAGTGAATTATCAATTCTCATTAATCAGCCAAGTCAAGATTACAAGACAAAATGACTGGGACCGTGTCCTTGACTATCTGTAGGTCATGACTCATGCACAGAATGTGAGGGATTTCTCAGGCTCTCAGAGCTATCATCCACAGCTCATGTAGCCATTGCCCCAGGCTGTTCCCTTGGAAGACAAAAAGGAAGTATTTCATGCCAAAGTAAGGGATTGTGGTTTAACCTCAGCTGGCAGTTAGGACCACACAGCTGTTCGCTCCCTCTTCTCCCCCCACAGGATAGGTAGAAGAGCAAGAAAAAGGAAAAAGACTCATGGGTTGGCATAAAGACAGTTTAATAGAACAGTAATGGGAGAGAAAATAATAACAATAATGGTAAAAGAATATACAAAATGAGGGATGCAATACAATTTCTCACCACCCAATGATCGATTGCCCAGCCAGTACTGAGCAGCAATCCTCAATTCCTGCCCCCTGGCCAACCCCCATTTATATATTGAGCATCAAGTCTACGGAATCAAGTCAAGGAATGGAATACTCCTTTGGCCAGTTTGTCCCATCTGCACTCCCTCTCAGCTTCCATGGGAAGCTGAAAAAGTCCTTGACCTAATATAAGCATTACTTAGCAACAAGTAAAACAGTATGGTTTATCAACATTGTTCTCATACGAAATTCAAAACACAGCAGCTACTAGGAAGAAAATTATCCCAACTGAAACCAGGACAGGAGGGAAGAGAGATCCAGGATGCAAAGAAAGAACAATGAAACAATTATTTAATTGTTAAAAAAAAAATGTAGAGGATCTGTTGTTGTTTTCTTTGTCCTCTCTCCTCACAAAGTAGAAGCTAGGAAGTTCTCAGTCTCTTCCACTGGCAAATGCTGGACACTGTTTAGAGAAAAGACATTCCTAGAGCAGCAGACTGCTGAGGAGGGCCACAAACAAGCCAAGTGTGGTAGGAATAATGCACATAATTTACAACTTTTCAAATTTTACTGATGGAGATGAAGATACTCACAATTTGAGGTGAGAATCACTTCTCACTACACATGACAAAAATGATTAATAGAATATTATCTCCGAAACTGTTCGTATTCCTTTTTATGATGATGATGATGATGATAATTCTTCTGTTTTGCTTTTTATGTATATCTTGTAGTAGATTCTTTTATTTCCCTTTTTGGGCAAATTTCACTTCTACCAAACTCACTTCTACCCTTCTCTAAAACCACAAAAATACCATAAGGTGTATGAAATCTTTATTTGTAAATGCCATTACTTCAAATTAAACCACTAAATGTTAGAAAACTATTCTAGCTGTGCTACTTTATCTGATCTTGCTGAGGAAGCTGGAAGACTCCATTCCTAGCCCAATCTCAAATATTTATTTTCCTATTTGTAGAATTATAAATATGGGTACAGGGAGTTCAGGTACTCCATGTAATGCAGTCCAACCCATCAGGATGTGCCTAAACCATTTCTGACAGAAATCTAACACTCAGTGACAGAGATCCCCTAAGTTGCCCAGACAATCTATACCTATACTGTGCTATCTTTAGAAGATATTTTCCTTTGTATCACCCACATTTTTCTGCTGAAATTTAAAATCTAAATATAAGTAATGGTTCACATTCCTCCAACAATAGTCTGAGTAGGCAGCTATCATACGTGCAGGTCTTCCCGTAGGCACCAAAGAACATCAGATGCTGAGCATGTCTTAAAATCAAACCATCCAGTGTTCAAGCCTGGGTGACACAGATTTCATTAATGATTCATAATCAACCAAATAAGTGGTTTGGATTTTCATTTTATCATGTGTAACAAAACACTCAACTATCTAAAAGTAAGCCACCTCTACTGAGGTACTGAAATACTGAAAGAGATCTGTAATTGTAGACAATTATGGAAGTGTCTAAGGCACATATCTTATTAATGTTGCCTTTTTACTCTTGGGAAGTTATTAGTGCGAAAGTCGGTGATAACTAGGGCTTCTGATATGGGTATTGCTCAACCCTTTTTATGGAAATATTTTTTTGAATAATTGACTATTAAAACCTCTAAATTAGCATACTTTGAATAATTTAGAAATCCTCAAGTGCTAAATAATAAGTTTGCTGTTGTAACACCAGCTTTTTGGCATGCACGCTGGCAGAAAAATTCTTCTGACTGAGAAGAACTTACAATACTCTGCCTCGGTTTTACGTGGGATTTCCATTCAGACTGGCTGATGGATCTTGTTGATAAGAACAGCCCATCACTTGTATACAGAATCATCCTTATCACATGTATAAATTTCAGTAAGGATTTAGTTACACATATTGGAACAAAACTAAGGGACTCTATCCCAAGCATGTGAAAAGTGATTCATTATTCTTTTTCTATTTTGTTTTCCCCATTAAGATAGACCATTGACAAATGAGGATTTAACTGTTTTTTTCCCCTCTCTTCAGACCACCACAAAGAAAGTCTTCCCTACCCTGGGAGCTGCCCAGGGCCTAGCATAGGCTGTTCAGTGAAGGGGTTACTCTCTCCCTTTCAGTGAGGTACCGGTACTTCGTGCAAATATTAGCTGCAATGATTGTTTAGACCTTTGATTGTGTGAGTTCTGAAATTACTTTTCAATAGTTTAAGTCGACAAAACCAGGAATTTCTCTAAGTGAAGTGCTAGTTTAAAACTCAAGCAAACAAAAAATTGAAAAGTTTTTTAGGTCAACATCTGACAGCACGGTGCTTATGAACTTGCTATAGACATTTTCTTTTGAGAGACACGGAGGAACTCTGAGTACTCATACTAAGGCATTACTTATGTGTGTATTTCAGTTCTGCTGATGACAACACGATGCAAAACCACATACACATGCTGTCTCAATATGTGACTGGGTTTTTTGAGTGAGTTTCAGAAATTCAGTGACAGTGGCCAATGTTTATGCACGCAGCAGATACAGCACAGGAGAAAAGGCTGAACTAGTACCCACTGCTCGTATGCTTTCATTCCAGCATAGAAAACCCACACCTTGGCTGTACTGGCTCCAGCAAATCCAGAATTTCACCTGGAGAATACAAGGAGATGCTGCCCTTCCAAGCCTTGACAAAAAATTAAAATTATTATTATTATTTTATGTTTATTGATTAATGGATGGGCAAGTCATTATGACAGATACAATTTTCTATCAGATAATTAGCATATGTCCTGAAAATTATATGCTCTAAAACCCTCTTAGCAATTTGCTGATCTTTCATTTCTTCCTTCTCCTTGTATTCCAAGAGATGTAAGAATATTGTGTTTGTACAAATTTTGTACAAGTTCTACAATTTTTTGTAAATTAATATTTCTCTTACTGCACATTTTTCAACTATCCCAATAACCAATGCCTACTAAGTAGTGTATTTTGCACTACAAAGAGGAATAATCTTTCTTTCTCAGAGAAAACACAGCAGTATCACCACAATTTCCATGCTGTTTTAGACCAAGACTTATATCTGTACTTTAAGGCAATACAGACACAGCATACTTTAAATTGATTTTCAGTTAAATATATTAGTCCTTTTTTGACTCTAGGCCATTACTAGACAATCTTCTGAACTTCAGCCTCTTCAAAAGAACCTTTTTTAATTATCAACTTGACATATAAGTGATGGTGCATTTCCAGTGAGTGAACTGTGTTTCTCAGAAAGGAGCTGACCTAAATTGGCATTCTTCTTTGCAGAGGGTATAGTTAAATTTACACTTTCATGATTTAAAATAAAAAAAAAAAATCTTTCAAGTGAATGAAATTATTTTTCTTTCTTTCTTTCAGAAAGGAAAATTTTAAAACCAAAACAAGTCATTTGTTCTTCAGTGTCAAACAGCTTGTCTTGTCCATGATAACAATCATCTTGGGATACTTTCTTTTTTGGCTTTTTTTCCTTAATCCTTTCTTAGTACTTTTTGAACTCTGTATCTCAGAGAACACATGTAGGAGAAAGATGTATTTTTAAGAGCATGATTCCTTCTAAACTACCTCAGGAGTACCCTCACCATTCTGCTCCTTTGCACAATTGAAAACTGTTCCTTTATATAGCCTATATATATATTTACAGGCTATATAAATGTACATATGTGTGCATATATATATATACACACACAAATTTTACAAAATGTGTGAAGTTATCTGGCACGCCTAGAGAAGGAAATCAAACCCTTGGCTTCAGTGCCATTTCAATAGAGTTTTATGTTATTTTACTTGCAGATTTAATTTAAAGTATACCTCCTGGTACTAATGTCTTCTTCATGGCTCCAAGCAAACAACAAAAAAGGCATATTTTCAAATTTGATTATTGCCTTGCCTTTCTTAAAAATGCAAATCCAATGCTGTTTATTGGGACCTATACCTAATAAAGTATTCAGATTCCTAGGAAAGATTTAGGCAGACTGTATCTCATGGTTCCCACTCTACTCCTACTGACCATTCAGTAGATTTTTATTTTCAAAGTTCCACGTCAATTTAAAATGTTGTCACCCTGCACTATTTTTCACATTCCTTTTCCTAGGTATAGCTGTTAGCACAGCTCTGCTGGGGAAACATAATTAGGCTAAAGAACGGAATCTGTTTTGGGTACATCTGGTGTATATTAGAAAATACTTCTATACAGCCCTTGATATTAGCAAAACTATAGAGCTGGAAGGATGATAAATGAGGAGCAGCTGGGATAGGTAAAAATCTCACTGCTTGACCCAGAAGACAGCATCTGTCCATGCTATTTTTGCCCTCCAGCCCATGATTCTCAGGGAGAAAATATGATCTTTTAAGTATTTGCAGGATTCAGCTTCTAATTGGTGTCCCAGCACTCTTGGCTTAGCGCAGTCATCACCTGTGGGATGTTCTGAATCAAATAGCACAGCCTGGCTTCATTTACATCAGGATTTGGCCTGACTCATTGTATTTGAAGAACTGAAGGAAGAGGATAAATGGGTACACTGTAAAATGCAAATTGACTCAGCACTCAGCTGCCCTTATTCTTTTAAAATCCTTTGACTAGACGCTCATTTAGTCATGGCATAGAAGCAGTTGGTTTGCTTACGCTTTCCTTACTTTGTAAACTGTCCCACTGACACCCATGAAGAAGTGTGTAGCATGAAATCTGTCATTACAATTTGTCCTTAACACTGTTCCAGGCACTGGAAGGCATGAATGACAACACGATTCCCAGTGCAATAGTTCAAAATGAGACAAATCTACCTAAAAAGTCTATTATTCATATTCAGATAAATGGACTTTATTTTCTAGACAAAACTTCCAATGACATACTATAAAAGATACAATCGTTCAATCTCCCAAGTTGTTTCTTCTTCTTGCCTAAAATTATGTCTTACAGAGACCTTACTTTCTCTGTTTCATTACAGCATTCAATACATTTTGAGAATGTAATAAATAAATGCTAAAAGAAATCTCAGTACAGAGCTTTGTAGGAATCTCCCAGACCAAACCATGAAGTGTGTCTCACCAAGCAGGGTGGATGCGTGAACCCAGCTGACTGGAGGCATGAAGTCATTTAGGGAGATTTAGATAAGAGAAGAAGGAAGATGTACAACCTGACTGTGTAATCTGGATTTTTAAACTAAAAGTTGAGCCTGCAGAGAAACTTGAGTGAGAAATAAGCTAACAAAACCCGAGTATTTCTAGTTTGAAACAGCTAGATATCACAAGCTGTAGTACTTACAGCTGTGGAAGGTAAGGGTGTAATGCTGTTTGTGCAGGGTGATTGTATATTAAAAGAGAGCAAGATCCCCTCCGAGGGGAGGCCATGCTCCAGTACATATTGTCATCTGATCCATAATGTTCCAGCTTTTACTGATCACTATATTGCCTAAATAAGGTAACTTTATTGACTGATTGAATACCTGTTCTAATGGTCTATGTTTCTGAATGATGGGAAACATGACCCTTAGGGAGAAGATGACTATAAAGTCTTGAGATTTCTGAGGAAAGTTGTTTTTTCTTCATTTTCTTCCCATCAGCCCTGTCTAACACAGTGTTAACTGTTCTGAGTTGATCTGTTTAATTCTGCACATATAAGGTAAAAAGTATATGGGGCTCCTTGCCCAACTTTCTTTTGAGCACTACAGAAAAGTTTAAGCATGTGCCTACTTGTCCTGTATTATACAAATGGGGAGATCTAGGAGTCTGTGCAACACAGAATTTTGTAATCTAGGGTAAACAAGTAAATTCAAATTCTCCTCTCGTTTATTCCTATGTACCTAGGGAGTAAATTCCCTGAAGTGAATAGGATAATGCTGGTGTAAATAGGAAGAGAAGCATGCTTCTTTAGTTCTTGTAAATATTGCCTTTAGAAAATACTTTTAAAGTGTAGAGCTGATTGAACTTTGAATGTTAAAATGTTTTCATTATGGAACAAAGAGAGTCTTTGAAAAAGGCTTTTTAACTTTTTCTCTGTAATGTTTAAAATTACTCTGTGGGAACCAGGTCTTTAAAAAACCCCAAAACAAAACAAAGGAAACTGAAAACTCTTTATCCCCCAGAACCTTAGGGGTTCAAATTAAGTCAATCAAAATCAAGACCTTTTGTGGGCTGAGAGTAAATGCTGTTTTCCTCTGCAATCTCTGACCTCAAATAGGCCCTTTTCTTTCTAATCTCATGCTTTACATGCTGTGAAGAATGAAATGCATTTAATTCTTTGACTCAGACTCCCTTTATAACTATGTGAAAGAGCTGCTGAAAACTGCAGGTGAAGTTTACTAAGAAAGAATAAAGAAAAAAAGTGGTCTCATGCACGTTTCCATATTCCTAGGGCTCTTAGGTACACACAGCATGGGAGATTACCTACAGAGATAAAATTCAAGGTCTAGAATGAAATTAAGTTCCGGAATGATAAGAAGAAAAGATAACCACATTTTATTTTCTTAGGGTGGAAAAGGATTTTTGTATGTCTCTAGGACTACCTCTTCAGTGTCTGATAGCATAGCATAGCATAGCATAGCATAGCATAGCATAGCATAGCATAGAATAGAACAGAACAGAACACTTCAGTTGGAAAGGACCTACAGCAATCGTCTATTCCAACTGCCTAAACAGCAGCATAACCTTTACACCAGAGAGGTTTCATTATTTCCCTCTGACTTGTGGGAAGCTGCAACTCTTTTTTTTGTGCTGCAACTCTTTTTATGCTGTTCATCAAAGCAGATTGCTGTGTGCATGCAATGACTATTTGGTTGCTTCTCAGGGAACTTCTCTGCTGGACCATTTCTTATGTGTCTACCAGTGGCTGATAAAAATTTTTCAGGGCTTTGGCGGAAATACTTTTAGACACTGCTGCTTTTCATAACAAGATGAGATTGGTTATATCTATACTGGTAGAAGAAATGTGCTCAGGACCACAGCTTGGAACAAAACAGGCTGTGTGCATGAAGAAGGTCTACTGGGAACAGTACTTGCTGCATGCTAAGCTAATGAACCTGGAAACGCATGAAAGCCATTTCAAGAATCATTCAAATAATTTTAAACTATATAATATTATTGCTAGCTGCCAGACACTGTTTAATTTGCTAGTAGATATGCAGCCATAGAAGACCAGGGGATTATCTGGCTGTGATAACTACTCATTTGCATTTATTTTCCTCTTTTATCCTCAACATTTCTATGTAAACCTCGATCTACTTCTTTCTGTTCTTCTACTAATGCTCAGTGGTTTGTCTCCTCTGCCCCCTAACACTAATCTTCTTTTTCCCTACAGTGCTCTTATATCTAAGTCCGTATCTCTTCTCAGCTCTCTTGTCAGTTCACTCTTTTCAGCCATATGAAACTCCTTTACTTTACTCCCACATATGTATGATTCTTTTCCTCACCTCTTTCTATCTTTTTTCTCCCCAGCCTAGAAAGAAGAGGTTGCTCTTCCATTTCCATCCTCTCAATACTTATCTTCAACATTGCTGGCCATTTCCTTATCTTAGTGGTCAGCAACTGAGATGCATAGTTGAAGAAGATGGATATATATGTTATAGAATTCTACTAGCTGCCTATATCATAGAAGATAAAGACTTCATAAGAAACAGAGAAGAATCTAATGGAAAACACCCTTCTGAGGCAGTGAAGCAAGTCTGTTATGGAAAATTCTTGTCTTTCCTCAGTGACCTAATGCCTAAGACTCCACAGCCCTGGCATTTTCTTACTGTGCTGACACCCATGTAGAGTTCTGCCTACCATTCCAGGTAACGTTGTTGTGGCTCTTTTCACAATGACAAAATTATTTCCCCAGTCTAGTTTTCCTCCGTCTTCCTATTAAGATATTCACAGAATCATGGAATGGTTTGGGTCAGAAGGGACATATAAATACCACGTAACCCAACCCCCCTGCCATGGGCACAGACATCTTTCACTACATTATGTTGCTCAAAGACCCATCCCTTGAGCACTTCCAGGGATGTGACATCCACAACTCCTCTGGGCAATCTGTTCCAGTGTCTCACCACCTTCAACATAAAAAATTTCTTATGTCCAGTCTAAAAAAAGATGATCAGAGGGATGAAGAACGTCCCATATGAAGACAGACTGAGAGAGCTGGGGTTGTTCAGCTTGGAGAAGAGAAGGCTCCGGGGAGACCTCGTTGCAGCCTAGCAATATCTGAAGGGAGCCTACAGGAGAGCTGGAGAGGGAATCTTTGTCAGGAAGTGTAGCGACAGGACAAGGGGTAATGGTTTTAAATTGGAAGAGGAGAGATTTAGATTAGATATTAGGAAGAAATTCTTTATTGTGAGGGTGGTGAGACACTGGAACAGGTTGCCCAGAGAAGTTGTGGATGCTCTAGTAGAGGTGTCCCTGCCCACAGCAGGGGGTTGGAACTAGATGATTTTAAGGTCCCTTCCAACTCTAGCCATTCTATGATTCTATGATTCTAAACCTATCCTCTTCCAGTTTAAAATTATTACCCTTTGTCCTTTTACTACAGGCGCTGGTGAAAACTGTCCGTCCATCTTATAAACACTCTTTATATATTGAGAGGCTGCAATAAAGTCTTCCCAGAGCCTTCTCTTCTTCAGATTAAAAAAAACCCAACTCTCTCAGCCTGCTCTCTTAAGACTTGTGTTCCAGCCCTCTGACTATTTTTGTGGCCTCCTCTGAACTCATTCCAATAGGCCCGTGTCTTTCTTCTATTGGGAAACCCAGAGCTGGATGCAGTACTCCGTGTGAGGTCTCACCAGAGCAGAGTAGAGGGGCAGAATCACCTCCCTTTACCTGCCGGACACATATGTTTTAATGCAGCCCAGGATATGACTGGCTCTCTGGGCTGCAAGCTCATGTAGAAATCTTTGTCTTCAGGATGAAGTCTATGGGCCAAAACTGAACTTTCTGTATGGATGCATGCAATAAGCAGAAGATGGGAGATGCAGAAAGTCAGAAAGAGATTTTCCGATGTCATGCTGTCAGTAGAATAGTAGCGGTTTCCAGCACATTCATGTGCTAAGTTTTTTGTCTCTTTGGTGTTCTGCCAACACCAATCAAGATTTCATTTGAGAGGCAGTATTTTGTGGCATGTGGCATCCTTATTTCAGGAGTAATAAACGCAGGTCACAAGCTGGCTTTTTAAACTATATGTCATCTTTTTCTGAAAATGACTGTGCCACATGCTTTTCACTCCACTCTGTATGTCACAAAATGCTGCAGTCACCTCTGATTTATTGATTTATTTATTTTTCAGTATAACTAGTCCTTCTTTTGTCAAGAAAAATAGTATAACATAATGTCACATGTATTAGTAGCTGCATCAAACTACAATTCAAACACATTTTAAATGATTTATTGTAGTTATTATTGAAAGAATGAACTAAGGGATGAGTATAACTCAGTGGCTGTATATTTTTGTTCTGTAGCTTCATATCTTGCATTATTCTTGCATTTTTTTTACCTAGGGTGGAACTTAAATTCCTTTAACTGAAAGTCATGGTGAAGTTATAAGACATGGTATTTTTTCAACAGTAGATAAAAATGAAAGCCAATCATATAAATGTTCATAATTAAAAGATCCTTAGAAAACTCCACAACTGTTGCATATGTATTTGACATCTGTGCTGCCCTTCTTTGATCTTATCAAAATTATCTGGAATATTTATAGTATAATAAGAACTATTGACCTCCCCACTGCCAGTGTCCCTGAATCTGCTGTAATGTGATTGTCTTTCTAGAGTGAAACACATTGCACTTATGACACATGTCAAGGCTACAGTTATATTTGACAGGAGTTCATAAAAAGCTGACAACTTGGAAATATTTATCTTTTAGAAAACAAAACCTTTTCAGGACTATTTTTTAGTACAAGAAATGTATAATGTCTAAATTATAAGCAAAGTAGTAGCCAACCAGAAGCATTTCTCTTTCTGAGACATTTGGCCATCAAGTCCTAAAGAGCAAGCTGTTTTCAAGCTCTGGATAGTGTTACATATTCAGATTGCCAAACCACAATGAGAGTTTTCATTCAAAACTCATTTCACTTAGTTTTAGGCATTGCCAACATAGAGCAAATGAGAAAACGGTGGGCATATCCAGCAAGACATTCTCAGCTCTACCAAGGACACCTTAAGATGCTTTCTAAGGCAGTGTATCTTACTCCAGTAATTATCAGGAAATCCTAGATGACCTTTGACCAGCTGCTTAACCAAGCTGCTTGAAGATGAATCCCACATTAAGCTTAGTAAGTAAATATTGAGCAGTTGAACTACACAAGAAGATTCAAGGTGTTTCTTACTTTTATGTAAGTAATTTAAACTGTACCTTTTTGATCAGCAGCAATGGATGCTTTCAAAGAAGAGTCTTGACAATATCCTCAACTTATATTTTATTTATTGTCTATATTTGTTTTATTTATTTGTTCATTCATTTATTCATTTATTTTAACTTATAAAGCCTAGAGAAGTCTGAATGTTGATTCTGTTCTTGTTTCCTAGTGGTAACTTTCTGTTATGGGTTTGGTGGAGCAGACGCTTACCTTAGACTAGAAAGAGACTGCAAATTCCAAATGACAAAATCTCTTTATAGGAGCCATTGGTTAACGTTCACAACAAAATGCCATCTGACCAGTACCAACTCTCAGCTAGTCCTACGACAATAACAACAAAAAGAAACTGTTCCAAATTGTTCCCAAAATCACACTACTAACAGCTTGCATGTTTTATTTCAGGGACAAATAATGTCATAGATACTCTGAAGCACAGGGAAAGTCTTTGAGTCATCTAAGGTGGAAAACGTAGTACCTTAGCCAAAAGCTCATACCAGGCTGATTCCAGTCCCATATTGACAGCAGATGTCAGTATTTCTTAAGGGTTATGTATATTAGAAAAGAAAAAGTGCCTTGAGGATTTGAACAGGATTCTGGGTACTTGTGAACACTCCAAGTGATCTAAATTTGTGAGCAACAGATTTTGTTGTTTTCATCACCTTATTTTTAAAATGTGTTGAAGAAGGTGTTTGTCACTGAACCAAAAGAGTAACAATTTAAATTTATGTATGGTCTCAATTCTGAGCAGTGCTGAGTAGCCTGAACTCAAACATGGCTTTAGCTGGGCTTGGAGGAAGAAGTTAATGTCATTCCTAAGCAGCTCCAATTACAGAACAGTCATTGGGGATAAAATCTTGAGATACGGAGGAAATAATTAGATCATGATTCAAAAGGCAACCTCTTGGTCTCCAAGTGGGATGAAAAATACTCTGTAAACTTTTAGAATTGAAGTTATTAAATATAGAATGAAGGAATAACATTCCAGATACTAATTTATTACAAAATAACTTCCATATGTGTGTGTAAGAATCATAGAACAGTTTAGGTTGGAATAGACCTTAAAGAATATTTAGGACACCTCCCACTAGACCAGGTTGCTCAAAGCCCCATACAGCCTGGTCTTGAACACCTCCAGGGATGGGTCTTGCACAACTTCTCTAGGCAACCTGCTCCAGTGCCTCACCACCCATACAGTGAAAAATTTCTTCCTGGTATCTAATAGAAATCTACCCTCTTCCAGTTTGAAGCCATTACCTCTTGTCCTGTCATTACATGCCCTTGTAAAAAGTCCCTCTCCAGTTTTCTTGTAAGTCCCCTTCAGATACTGGAAGTCCACTCTAAGGTCTTCCCAGAGCCTTCTCTTCTCTGGGCAGAACAACCCCAACTCTCTCAGACTGTCTTCATAGGAGAGGTGTTCCAGCCCTCTGATAATCTACGTGGCCCTCTCTGGACATATTCCAACAAGTCAATGTCCTTCTTATGCTGACTCCAGAGTTGGACACAGTACTCCAGGTGGGGTGCCAGGAGAGCAGAGCAGAGGGGGAGAACCACCTCCCTTGACCTGCTGGCTACACTTCTTTTGATGCAGCCCAGCAGACAGATTTTCATGCAGACTATTCAAACCTTATGCCATTTACTCAAGCATATACATCTATTGAAGTCTTTGAGACTACTCATGAAAGTAGTTGTGTATAAATTATTAAAATTCAGCATAAGGGTTATAGAATCTTTCCTCATATCATACCGCCTTGAGTTACCTTGGAAAAACAAGTTACAACTATACAAGATGAAGTGCTGGCTCATTCCTTTAGTCTATCAAAGGAAGATGTTCATTTCAAGGAACAGCTTCAAAGGTACCTAGGTGCTGCTAATGTTTTCTAACAGTAGGGAGTCAAGAATCACAAAACATCACGTGGTGCCCAGAAAGAACAGTTACAGAATGAAAGTGATTCCAGCAACTACTCAACATTGAAGTCATGTCAGAAATACCATGTACTTTTCCAAAATGTTGTGTAATTAGGAGGGTAGCTGTAGTCAACAGCAATGGAGACATGGTTACAGCCTTCCCCAATGATGAGAGAAACATATACATGATAAATGAATGGGAAAAGTTTTAAGACATATATATTGTTTATTGGGATTGTTAACGTGCACCATAGCTAGATGCATGACATATAAAATCAGAGAACACTTTACAGTCTGAAGGATCTCCAGCAAAAAGAAGAATATAGAATTATAGGCTTAATTTGATCTGATTCAGCTTCTTGCAGGTGTAGAACTGATTTTAACAGCATATTTTATTGTGTTTTGTATAGATGAGCTTTAATGAAAAGGACCATGGAAAACTAACACAGATATAGATATTTTCTGTATGATCTATATTGTCATGTATATTTGTTGAGATTAATTTCAAATGAGAGATTTTGTAATGGAATGGGACAGTAGCTGTTTGCAGAGCAGAGACCGCTCCATTTCAGACAACGCTCTACTGAACCTCTGTACTGCAGTGGACTGAAGCACAACTTCTGAAAAGCCATCGAGTTTTGATTTCAAGATATGAGAGATGGGGAATCTACTTTTTTCCTGGGATAAATATTTCTTTTTGCTATGATTAATACTATGCTATTAAAAAACACTCACACTGAATTTCTACTTGGCATTTGCCTGGTTCTATGTTTTGATGTCATATGTCTCTCCCTAATGGATTAAAGAGCTGAGCAAAAGGTAATTTCTTCTTCTAAAATGTTTACATGTCGTAATCAAGTAAATTCTCAGTCCTCTAAGCTAAATAGCTTAAGGTTTATAAGAGTTCTGATGCAATTTTCCAACCTTAATGTAAAATTTATGGCTCTTTTTAACCCATCATGCAATGTCCTTTTGTGTTTTGGAACCAGAACGTAGAATCAAATGGTCTGGTGAGTTGAAGGTATCAGATTTATTACAAGTTCAGTATGAAATAGGTTGAATGGAGTTAAAATTCACACAGTATTTGCCACCCAGATAAAAAGATATCGTAAAAACTTCTGTCCAAAAGAATTACTTCAAAAGATTAAATACAAGATAGCGATGTATTATGCAACAGAAGGGGGCAAATGAGTATCTTTTTACAGTGTCTCAAAGCTGTCCAAACATAAAATGTTTGAAATTTTATCTTGAGCTATTTTTTGTAAACCTGCACAAAAGAAGGCAAAAAAACCTAATCAACCAAACAAAAAATGAGCATAGTAGTAATAACAGTACAATGTTCAGTAACCTCTGAAATGAATACCATCAAGGGGTCTCAACTGTGACAACCCAGCTTGATGGTTAAATTTTACTTTAAATACATAAAGTAAATTAAAAAAAAAAAAAGTAGTATTTATTAATCCTTAAAATCGTTCTCTAAGTTTAGACCTGGTGGGACCCCACTGACTGGTTCTCTTTATGAGATACAAAATTGGCCATGTGAGTTCAAGTGATAGAAATATTAAGGATTTCCACATTTAGGTTAATTTTGAAAACACAGCCAAATATTTCCCCATTCACAGATATCTCACCTCCATGAGCCAGACTGTTCTGCTTACAAACCGTGGCTAGGATCCTGCTTCTTTTGTCTGGGAGTAGGATTAAGTCTCCTGATTTTTAAGGGCAGCCCTTTAGGCAGTTTTAAAGCAAGTGGTAGATATGGGAAAGGTTTTATAAACAATCCTGTTAGGTGTTAATAGGATCAGAATGATTACTTCTCCTATCATATTAAAAATGCACCCTCAGAGAGATTTCTCGTCATGCTATTTAGACTTAGGTAAGCCTTCTGCAGAAGTTTCAAACCAACCACAACTTTAAAGTAGTACAAGTCCACACAGGGCAAAGAGATGTTATGACATATGCAATCTGCAGTGGAAGAATAAGATTTTACATAATCTCTCTGAAATTTGGTACAGGTTCTGCATCATCCCACAAAACCCAGTTCCTGTTTATAAAGAAGGAAAAGATAATGTGCAGAGAGCAGAGAGTTCTAGGTAGTTTGGGGTAGCAGAGAGTTAATGATGAAACAGCCCAGGCTGCTCCAACAGTTGTGTCAGAGCAGGGCAGGGAATCACTGAGCAATAGGCAACCAGCCTCTGCTTCCCTCCTTTAGCAAAGCAAGAACATTCTCCTTGAAGCATGGCACAGAGCAAAGCTTAGCAAAAACCAAACTATTCTTTCAGGTAGGACTGAAAAATCCTCAGTTCTCACAGAAAACTGTAAGAAGGTGAAGAAGTAAAGTATTTAAAGTCCTGTTAGCTCATTTGAAACAGCGGGTGGTCTACCAGCCTCATAACTTCTTCCTTAGATGATTGAGATAAATTTGCAGATATTAACGTAGGAAGTGAGGGCAAGAAGTAGCAAAAGAGCACAAGGTGGGTCTGCAAAATCCAATGCATAGGCAATGGAGGCTGGCAGCAGGGAATGACTAGACATAATAGATAACCTTTTGAAATTGCATGAGGGGTGGGTGATTGCTTCAGCTGAAGGACTTGAAAAAGACCTGATACCATACAGGCCACTGAACTGAAAAAGTAATTATCTTCACAGCACAGGCCAGGACACATAACAGTCACACAATATTCCAAAGAACCTTTTCAAACAGAAAACACTGGAGACGCCAGGAGAAATGCCAGTAAATCCTGCATATTTTCACAAGTGCATCTAACTTCTATCAATTATTTCAAGGTCCTCTCCCAATACCTGGCAGCTATTTCACCTGTTTTTACTTCTGGTCTAATTTTATTGATACACAAACATTTAAATAACAAAGTTCTTGATGGTTTTCTGCACCTTATTTTTCATGTTCACTATTTAGAGTCCAAACAGCAAGCAGACTCCTAAATATCACATCTCTGTACAGTGTCTAACAATAAAAGAAATGAATCTACATTTTTAACTCTTTACTCTTGAACCATGACCCTTTCTTGTTCAAGTCCTTCATCATACACCCCCAAATTATTTTTCCTACAAAAATTTGGATTCTGATAAAATATATGCCTATGTCTTCCATTTCTTCTTGACTGTCTGAATGCTAAGATGTTTGGCACAAACTGGACTTTAATGAATATCTATGATTTGAAAAAGTATAATATGCATACATAATTCATGATCAAACTCAACCAGGTAAGATATTAAAGGCTCTAGATTTCATCTTTTCGCAGATACAGTTTGTATTTTATACAAGCATTTCTGCTAGTGATCTAAGAAGATAGAGATGTAATGAAAGAACTATGTCAATATGCAAAGGTATTGGCTTTTGAAACTTTGTAGTGGTATGCCTGAAATAGGCTTCTTAGGTGAACTCCAGATGGGAAAAGCTTTTCATCAGTTTCACAGATATATGAGATACGTCTTGAACCTTCAGAGGGCATAAATCTAATTTCACAGATTTTGCTATGTTGAACATTTCTCTTTGTTTGTACACCTGACAAAAATAAATATGTGTCTTCCAGATGGATGTTCCAGGTTTGGATCTGCAAGAATTTTTCTTCTGGGAGATACTGTCTGGAGCAGAAACTGAAATTTCTCTTACAAATATTTAAGTGTTGTGCCAATACATCTAAGACAGATAATAAGTCAAACAAGACCAGTACAAACACAGAAGTGAAGCAAGTGAATAAATATTTATCTTCCCAATATTTTAATCTATGCCTGTGTAAAAATGAAAAGCAAACACACACCACTGGCTATATTAAATATCCATGAAAACTCGTAAGAGTAGCTAACGTTAATGTCAGAACAGATGCCTGCCTACTGACTATTTTACTTTTCTTGCTGTTCTGCCACCAGTATTAACTTTTGGTGAGTCATTATTACTTTTTGCTGCAACACTGGAAAGTAATATCACAGAAAGGTCCGAGAATCAGGCTAAGGCATTAAGTGCCTGGCTCGTGCTGAGCTCTATCAGCTGGATCTAACTGCTACCAAGGATTCAGGCCTGAGAAACTTTTCAGCATCTCTGAAAAATTTCCTTGTAGGGCACATAGTTTCTTTATGGAACCGCTGAAGCATTAAAAAGAAAAGCTAGATGAAAACCATCAACGTGAATAAAACTTCTCTTTATTTTAGCATATAGAAATTAGAAGCAGAACTAAAGGAAACACAAACGGGAGTGTATGCTAATGAATGAGCTCAGTATCTGTAAACTACATGATAAGAAGCCTGCTGATTAAATGGAATAGATGAGCCATTTTCCTAGGATTTTAGCATTATTCATAATGAATCTATACTTTAGCAGAGGCCAGTCAATCCTTTATCAAGGAGCCTGTGATTGGGTTGTCCTTGGCTGGCTTCCAGATATCCACCCAAGCTGCTCTTTTTCTCTACCCCTTGAGCAGAACAGGGGAAGAAAATAAGATGAAAATCTCATGAATCAAGATAAAGGCAGTTTAAGGGGGGGAAGGGAAGAGAGGAGGAAGCAGAGAAAAAAAAAATAAAATTATTTGCTATTTCCCGTCAGCAGGTGATGTCCAGCCACTTTACAGTAGGGCCTCAGTACACATAGTAGTTGCTTCAGAAGACTAATATCTTAATAAGTAATGCCCACTGTCACCAGCTTCCTTTCTCTTAGGTTTTATTGCTGAGCATAATGTCATAGGGTATGGAATATCCCTTTGGTGAGTTTGGGTCAGCTGTCCCAGCTGTCTGCCCTCCCAACATTTTGCCTGCCCCCAGCCTCCTGGCCTCTGGAGGTGGTGAGTTGGAGAGACAGCCTCGATGCTGTGTGAGCACAGCAGTAGCCCAAAACATTTGGGTTTTGGGTCTTGGGAGGTGATTCTACCCCTCTACTCTGCACTTGTGAGACCCCACCTGGAGTACTGTGTCCAGCTTTGGAGTCCTCAACACAGGAAGGACATGGACCTGTTGGAACGGGTCCAGTGGAGGGCCACGAGGATGATCAGAGGGATGGAGCACCTCTCCTATGAAGACAAACTGACAGAGCTGGGGTTGTTCAGCCTCGAGAACAGAAGGCTCCGGGGAGACCTTATACCAGCCTACCAATATCTGAAGGGAGCCTACAGGAGAGCTGGAGAGGGGCTCTTTGCCAGGAAGAGCAGTGACAGAACAAGGGGCAATGGTTTTAAATTGGAAGAGAAGAGATTTAGATTAGATACCAGAAAGAAATTCTTTACTGTGAGGGTGGTGAGACACTGGAACAGGTTGCCCAGGGAAGTTGTGGATGCCCCATCCCTGGAGGTGTTCAAGGCCAGGCTGGATGGGGCGTGGAGCAACCTGGTCTAGTGGGAGGTGTCCCTGCCCATGGCAGGGGGCCTGGAACTCGATGATCTTTAAGGTCCC
Source organism: Tringa tobata (assembly GCA_033628505.1). Taxonomy (NCBI): domain Eukaryota; kingdom Metazoa; phylum Chordata; class Aves; order Charadriiformes; family Scolopacidae; genus Tringa; species Tringa tobata. The sequence goes on from JAHREE010000294.1 coordinate 1,445,079, forward strand.
TTCCAACTCTAACCATTCTGTGATTCTATGATTTGCTCACTATCAACAACATTCTAGCTATAAATATAAACCACAGCAGAACATGGGCTTCTATGGGGAAAGTTAACTCTATTCCAGTCAGACCCAATACAGGGCCAAATCTCAGAGGTTTTTGGAGGCCATTTCTGTATGTTGAGATACCTAATGAATCTGTTGTATTCCATATTTACTTGGCAAAATGTAAAGCATAGCTCAGCTCTCCCTGGCAGTGACATAGAAGTTGTAGCAAATAGTTGCTTCAAGTTTATTTTCCTTAACTAAGTACACCATGTAGTCAAAATATGCTTCTCTTGTTTATTCTGCCTATATTGAATAGTGGCTGAATGAATGCTTTAGAGGAACTGGTGTGGTCTCTGATGCAAGAAAAATAACGGAGCTTCATGTATAACCAAGCACTAATTCCTGACAGCATCTTTCCCTCTACAAACCACAGTGTGGAGGTCTCCAGCCCATGGAGCCTAACATATTGATTCTGCATGCACACTGAATAGCTACATAGCTATATCCCTGAACTGATTCCACCTCTCTTACCAGAAAAACACAAAAATCTGGCTTTCCTTTCAAAAGGACAGGGACACCTAGCACCCAAAAAGCGTTATAGATCAGGCCATGCTTCATGTGCCCTCCTGTGTAGGAAAAGGGAATGTTCCCAAGGCAGGAATTTGCCTTGTCAAACTTCAATGTTCATAAAATGTTATTGTTGATATGCTATAAAAATACTTACTACCCTCTGAATAGGAACATTCTGTTTGTGAGGTAACTCACATTTCTATGGAGAGTGTCAATCACTTAAAACTTTTCATGTTGGGTTTTATGTGCCATTTTCTTCTTGAAATTAACCTTATACTAGCAAGAAAATATTCCTAGACATTTAAAGTAGAATGCAAAAATGACTTTATATATGTAGAATTTTAAGCCTGATCCTACTGCAGGAGAAATTATACATGAATGAATCGTTTCGTCCATAGAATACATGTCTTTCCCGATGTCACTTTTTTTTTACCAGGTGAATCATTCCTCAGTCCTTCATTTCTCCACGTTCTGGATTTCTTTGGTTATACCATGTACCAACATCCAAGAAGCATGGAAGGACTCAAGACTACAAACCTGAGCACATCTTTATGAAGAAAACTGATTAAGAGTACTACAGAGAGAGTTATATCAACTGCCACCAACATTTGCACTGGCTGTTTTCCCAATTCTTCCTTCAAAGGTCTCCCTCGTGTGCTTCATCCCTTCTTTCCACACACTTGTAGGTTGTCACTTAACAAGTGCACAATGCAGTGAAAAACTCACTGTGAGATTCTTACTTAACTAAACAGAAACATTTTTCTTAAGTTTTCTTTAAGAAACCTTTTCTTAACTAAATAGAAATATATTCCTTTGAGAGCTCTTGTAATTCCTCATACCTCTGATTTCAGTATTGCCATATACAAGTACCAAAACAAATAGAGAATCTTGAGGGCTCAAACACCCTTCAATAACAAAAATAAACCCATAAAAAAGCAGAAAAATTATACAGGGGGATATTTTGTAGATGTCTATTATCAGTGAGCATTTTCTTGTTGGCTCTTTGACATCCAATAAGCCACAAAGAATCCATATCTGCAAGATAAATTCTAGGATAATGCTCAAGGAACTTCAGTAAAAAAAACCTTCTCTATAATATCTACTCCATCACAAAACAATTGGGAATTTAGTAAATGAATACAATTAAAAGGAGTGCTCAACAGTCTGAGGCAGCTCCACTGATGTGTTACCTTTCCTTAAAATAAATCTTTGCATTCAAGATAACACAGGGAGTTTGAGTCAAGTCTTTTGTTCTCTCTTGATGAGTTTTCCACTCCAAAATACCTTGAAGATAGTGATCATATTTTAAAGCTGCTTTTCCATAAACTGCTCCTTTTTTTGTCCTCTCCAGTGGTGTTTGTCCACTCCAATTTCCGTTTTAAGCTATCATTTTACAGACTTATGAAAATGAAAAATCCTCCTTTCTGCCCACCTGCTTCTACCAGGAGCTGAGCATACGTCCCACATTGCCTCTTTCATGCTATAATTAGAACAAATATTTGAAATACAAATACTCTCTACTTCTGCTGCTGCAGTCTCTTGTTGCTCTCTCGTCATTCTCCTGTCATTCTCCTGCACTGCCTAGAAAGAATTTGAACCCTTATTGAAAATCCATTTTTTCTGCTTTTTTAACCTAAGGCTTTGGTTTAGACACCTCAGCACAAGAAATATTGGTCTCAATCTTCTTTGTTATTTGTGCTTGTGAGTCTGTGCAGGGCCTGCATAGTCCTCAGAGATGCCAGCAGATCCTCTATGTCCTCTAGCTCATTTTGTACTTGTCCTGCTCCCTCTCTACTTACACCTTTGTAAGCCCTGGCAAGCAGATGTCCTTACACTCTAATTATTCCCCTTGAAGTAGACAATAGATGCTGTGATGCATTTCAGTCTACTGCTCTGTCCCCTACAAAGACCCCCACGCTGGAGGTGGACGATGGCTGGCACATGACATTTTTGTTGCTTTTAGATCAGTCAACATTGTCTGGATACGGCAGAGGCTGTTGCTGAAGTCTGTTCCCTATATAACCCTTTTGTGTTTCCAGACCCATAACAGCATTATTAGTCAAGGGTCAGACCCACAGCCTCTCACAGGCGCGTCCTCTGTTCCTCCTGCCTTGCACAGTTGAACCCAATACTTCAGCACAGGGTCAGACAGAAGTTCAAGCCTTGATACCAGCAGCCTCTCTGGAGACAACCTGAAGCAGGCTAAAAAGCAGCAACAGAGCTACCAGAAATGAGCAGAGGGATGAGTTCATATTTTTCCTGTCAGTCATCTGTTTGCTTGAAAACAAATAGCAAACCAACAGCAACATACCATGCATCTACCAAGATGCTTGCTATGTCTTCCCACCCCCATCATGATGACTCTTCTACAGAACTGCTGAAGTCCCACAAATCCGCCAGACTGTGAGCTGGCAAGAAGATATTCTAGGATAGTTGGAACTTTTATTGATAGGTGTGGTTTAGGTAATAGAGGCTGCTTTTCATTCCCATCATGCCTATTACTCTTCCAGTCTTTTGTTTAATGTTTCTGAGTCTTTGACACCCTTAGATTGTTAAAAGGAACTAGTCTATGAAGGAGAAAAATGCTGAGGCAGGAGGCAGGAACTGCATTGGTTTTACTGGAAAGACACCCTACAGATCCAAATTTGAAACCACATTCATATACCTAGTTTAGAGCACTTTCCATTGGGGCACCTCCCAAGACCCTCTCCTTTAAGAAGGAAAGTGTGAGCAGGTATTTTTGTTCTACCTTTCCTTCAGTGACCGACACATCAGAGAGTGATCCTGAAGCACAACTGAAAAGCATTCCCACTCCCATCACCAATTGTACCCTTGACACCTCTTCTGTCTGTGTTTCCAGTTATGAGGAAAAGTCATTGGCTGGCTTGGAAAAAGAACTTAGGGTGGGAGTCTACCTGAATCTTCTGTAAAACAAGCAGTTCTTGTGAGGCATGGCTGTTAAGAAATTCACTACGACCATATTCAGACTGCCTACTTGGAAATGTCCCAATTTCTTTTCAGTTGATGATCAGCATATAGGTGGTGTTATTTTAATCCACTGGTAGCAGGAAGAGTGGAGGTTTGGAAGGCATGGGGCTCGACGTCTATGCTTTCCTGATGACACTTACTTCAATCTTTGGAACTGGAACAGGTGTTGGAAGTACAGAGCTCTACCTAAGTACCTCCATTGGTTCCTTCCTCCTTCCCTGTTGAAATCTGAAATTCTTCCAGAGCTTTATCTGTACACAAATGAGAACAACAGGGCCTTCATCTTGTTTGCTGGAACAGTGAGATGAATTCAATTGTGCTTGCACGCTTATAACTGTGATAAAAGAACACTGAAAATTGAACATTAGAAATTGAGTGAAGTAGAATGGCTTGTGGAGTCTGGTATCAGTTCTATGTCACGTTTGCATGCTTTGTGGTTACAGCTGCATTTCTGGTACACAGGAGATGCTGTCTTCTGAAATGTAGTTCTGATTCAAACAGATCAAAAGGGTTTTTTTCCCTAAGTTTTCTACCAAGCAGAAACAAGAAACTGACATTCTTGTCTGTTTCCATTTGAGATCTTTGGGTAAAGCTTAATGAGCCAGATATGTTTTGAAAGAAACATTAAGAACTCAGCAGACAAGAATGCTCTCACAAAACTTCTTCTATGCCCCGTGCTAATTTTGATACTGTATTTGATTTTATACTTTTATACAGTATTTTGTAAGCTATCCCTAGCTGATTCAGGCCTCATTTCCACAAGACAGTAACACATGTCTTTCCATCACTACATGTAGGATTTGATGGATGCATTTCCCTTCTGTGGTTGGTTGTACCATGGTCTGGCCCCAGTATGGCTCTGACATATTGTTGTGGGTCACGATATGGGACTAGGATCTGGGAAGTGTTTCCTCATTTCCAAGATTAAACTTAGCATTGTAAAATCAATAACTTTTTTTTTTTTTTTTTACTTATTTCCACCAATCAGTGCTTTAAAATGAATTATTAATTAATTTCATTATTAATCATTTTAAGATGTTTATTCATACCTTTTTTTTGTTATGAGTGTACAATTTCAAAGAAGAAAAAGAAAACCTTAACTTGTTTAACCTAGTGAAATGGAGTCTGAAAGTGATATGATTGCTCTCTGTAAATACACCAGGAAAGTAAACACCAGAGGAGAGAGAAGATCTGTTTAAGCTAAGGACAATATTGGCACAGGCAGAAAAAAACGTGATGGTGAATACCAGGTTTACAGCTGCAAGAACCTCAATGGCTTTCCAGTTAGTGGGTGAAGGGATAAGACAGAAAAAAAAATCAAAAAAATCTAGGACTGTGATATATTTGCCTGGGATAGCAGAGTTGAAGTCAAGGTTCCCTCCTGTACAGTGTTCCTGTATTAAATGTGTTTATCTTCAGAATAACTGAGACATCTGGCTGAAAATATAAGCACAATACAGAGATACTCAGCCTGGAAATATAAATCAAAATGGTTTATTCTTATTTGCAATAGAAAGTTGCCAGTAGTAAGCATCCAACAGTTTTATTAATGAGTGGTACTACACATCTCCCCCATGCTATCAGTAAGTGTAGCCTACATAGGTTTGCCTTAAAATAAGAAACTCAGGATTTAGGATAGTGCACATGACAAATAATTAAATAGCATCCTTAAAACCAGCCACATTTCCTTTCAAAACAAACTCCAGGCTTCCAACTCTTACACTTGCATGAAGCTTACAGATCAGGTTCTGTTCTGTAGGTGCACTGCCGTGAATACACAGGTATTTCTACTAGGTGACCCCTTTATTTTTTTTTGATCTGTGTGTGGAGGTAACAGTAGTTGATTGTTAAAGTGATCAGGTAGGATTGTGAAGTCTATCCCAGTGCCTCTAGAGAAACACTGATTTATTTTTCCCCTGTAGGAACAGAAATAACAAGGAAGTCTAACACCAGGAAAAATTCAGGTCTGCTGCTCCTGTGACATCAATGTGGTGCAAACATGCCAAAACTACTTTGGAAAGAACTAGTTCATTCGCTAAATCATACATGGTGTTACTATTAGAACTTCAACTATGACTGAAATGAGAAGATCACTACAAATTCCAGCTAAACATGACTTTCATATTTGGGAGGTGTTATGGGGGAGAAGGGGGAGGTGCAGAAACAATTCACAGAAGCGCCTAGCATTATGTTTTCATCAGCTGCCAATAGTCTTTGTATTTGAAAGATGGATAGTACATTCCTGTCCTGTATTCCAACCCATAGGTCTTCTTGTTTGTTCCCACATGCAGTAAGCAGGATAAATGTCTTCATGATATTGTCCCTAAACTAGCTTGTTTAAAGCTGTCTCTACAGTCTCACTAATGGCCTTCAGTCAGCAGCATCATCCATTAAGGGAAGAAGCATGTACTCATCATAGTCCATCAAAATAAAATACAGAAGACAAGTAGACGATTCTGTGTCTATGAAGAATGCCGAAACACTTATTACCATGAAAGTGAAGACCAAGCAATTCGGCTCATAGCAAAGGCAAACAGCAGTTTTGAGAGTGGCTGGTTGTTGCCAGTGAGACTCATCCTAATCTGCACAGAAGGGCAGAGGCCAACGGCTGCTCTCTGCCTGATTAAGGATTTGCCCGCCCAGCTTGAATTTGATGAAGCATCTCAGGAGACTGGTAAGTGTGCCAAAGCATGTGCCTTATTTATATATATAAGGACTGCATTCAGTCTTGAGAACCGCATGACAACTAATACTAATAAAGAGATAAAAAATCCTACTCTTTATGTGTAGCAAAGATACCCAGAGATGCCTAATCCATAGTAAATCAGACAGATGTCTTTCCACTGGATCTGCTGCAGCAGGCACATATTGAAGGAGAAAACATGAACCAGGTTTCCTGATGGTGTTTTTAGTAATAAGTTCAAGCAGAGAAAGTTGTCTCTAAAAACCTGTCCTACTAATGGGGTGTTCTTCTCACAAAAAGCCCCCAATGAGTCCGTTCAGAAACACTACTTATTGCAGTCTTGTGTTTCCATTTGTGTTGCAGTGTACTGGCCAAAGGCCGCAGGCAGGACATTTGAGTAGGACTACAGGAACACTGATAAATCTTAAATTGGAGTGCCATAGATTATTACCTCAGTTCTCTGTAAATCCCTGTTTATTTTACTGTTGCTGCCTGCAATAAAAACATATCGCAAAGCTGCTAGCCAGCATGTAACATTGTAATAGTGGGAGTAGAAAATTCCACCAAAGTCATCATTAAAATCTTTGAGGTTTACCGGGAAAGCCCTGCCACACTAGGAAAGGAAGCTTGTTCAGCACAATCACCTGCTAGGTAGGGAAACACTACTGTCATTAACTTATTGTCCTGGAAAGGTGAAAGGGTCAGTGATCAGGATTAGGTCTGTAACACTTGGCTTCCAAAGGACTGCAATTGGACAGGTCTTCAAGTTGTTCCCTGTAGTGGTGCTCCCAGTTTCACATCAAACTTTGTGACTTAAAACAAAAAGGACCAAAATGTTGCACTTCAAAATGTTATATTCAAAAACATATATGCAGCAGGAAAAATGACAATATAGTTGCCATCACAGAAACGTGGTGGGTTGACTTACACAACTAGAGTGCTGCAATCAATCACTACCAACTCTTCAGAAGGGATAGACAAGGAAGGAGAGGTGGTGGGATGGCCCTCTATTGTAGAGACAGATTTGAACGCCTAGAAGTTAATAATAGGAATGACAGTTTAGAGTGTTTATGGGTCAGACTCAAGGGGAAGGCCAACAAGGCAGACATCATGGTGGGAGTTTATTACAGACCTCCAAACCAGGATGTAGAAGTTGATGAAACATTCTATCAGCAGCTGGAAGAGCTCTCGCAATCACTCGCCCTTGTTCTCGTGAGGGACTTCACCTTCCCAGACATCTGCTGGAAATCCCAGAGGTTCCTAGAGTGTGTGGAAGCCAACTTCCTAACACAGCTGGTGAGCAAGCCAAGCAGGGAAAACACCCTACTGGACCTGCTGCTTGTTAACAGAGAAGGTCTTGTGGGGGATGTAAAGGTTCAAGGTCGTCTTGGGCAGAGTGATCACGAGATCATGGAGTTTTCAATTCTTGCAGAAGCAAGACAGGGAGCCAGCAGAACTGCCACCTTGGACTTCCGAAAGGCAGACTTTGGCCTGCTTAGGAACATGGTTGAGAGTGTCCCCTGGGAGACAGTCCTGAAGGGCAAAGGTGCCCAGGAAGGTTGGTCATACTTCAAGGAGGAACTCTCAAAAGTGCAGGAGAAGTCCATCCCCAGGTCCCATAAAACGAGCAGACGGGGAAGAAGACCAATCTGGCCAAATAGAGGGCTTTGGCTGGGCCTCGGAGAGAAAAGGAAAGTCTACGATCTCTGGAAAAAGGGGTTGGTTACTTATGAGCAATATCAAGGTGTAGTGAAGATATGTAGGGGAAAAATTAGAAGGGCGAAAGCCCAAGGAGAACTTAACTTGGCTACCACAGTTAAAGATAACAAGAAGATTTTTTTTCAGTATATCAGTAAAAAAAGGCAGGCTGAGGAAAATGTAGGCCCACTGATGAATGAGGTGGGTGCCTTGGTGATGGAAGACACAGAGAAGACGGAGCTTCTGAATGCCTTCTTTGCTTCGGTCTTCACTGCCAAAGCTGCCCCTCATGAATCCCAGGCCCTGGAGAGAAGGGGGAAGGTCTGGAGAGAGGAAGACTTTCCCTCTGTTGGGGAGGATTGGGTTAGAGACCACTTGGCCAAGCTAGACATCCATAAGCCTATGAGTCCTGATGGGGTGCACCCGTGAGTGCTGAGAGAACTGGCAGGTGTTATTGCTGAGCCACTCTCCATCATTTATGAGAGGCCATGGAGAACAGGAGAAGTGCCCAAGGACTGGAGGAAGGCAAATATCACTCCAGTCTACAAAAATGGCAATGAGGAGGACCCAGGGAACTACAGGCCAATTAACCTCTGTCCCTGGGAAAATAATGGAACGACTTGTTCTGGATGTCATCTCCAAACACATTGAAGATAAAGAAGTTATTGGAAGTGGTCAACATGGATTTACCAAGGGTAAATCATGCTCAAACAATCTGATAGCCTTCTATGCCGTTATAACTGGATGGCTGGATGAGGGGAGAGCAGCAGATGTCATCTACCTTGACTTCAGCAAGGCTTTTGTCACTGTCTCCCATAACATCCTCATTAGAAAATTAGGGAAGTGTGGGCTAGATAAGGGGGCAGTGAGGTGGACTGAGTCCTGGCTGTGTGACAGAACTCAGGGAGTTGTCATTAATGGAGCAGGGTCAAGTTGGAGGCCTGAAACCAGTAGCATCCGCCAAGGGTCAATACTCAGCCCAGTCCTGTTCAATATAGTCATCAATGACCTGGACGAGGGGACAGAGTGTATCCTCAGCAAGTTCACTGACAATACCAAACTGGGAGGACTGGCCAACACTCCAGAGGGCTGTGCCGCCATCCAGCAAGACCTGGACATGCTGGAGAGCTTAGGCAGAGAAGAACCTAATGAGGTTCAACAAGGGCAAATGTAAGGTCCTGCACCTGGAGAAGAAGAACCCCAGGCATCAATAGAGGTTAGGGGTGGATCTCCTGGGAAGTACTTCTGAGGAAAAGAAGAGAAGACTGAGGGGAGACCTCATCTACGTTTACAAGTATCTAAAGGGTGGGTTGAAGGATGATGGAGCCAGACTCTTTTCAGTGGTTTCCAGCAATAAGACAAGGGGCAACAGGCATAAGCTGGAACATAGGAAGTTCCACTCAAATATGAGGAAAAATTTCTTTACGGTGAGGGTGACAGAGCCCTGGAACAGGCTGCCCAGGGAGGTTGTGGAGTCCCCTTCTCTGGAGATTTTCAAGACCCGCCTGGATGCAGTCCTGAGTGATGTGCTCTAGGCAATCCTGCTTAGCAGGGGAGTTGGACTAGATGATCTCTAGAGGTCCCTTCTCTCCATAATGCCATTTTCGTACTTAGGAACATTAACTATATAATTTATATATTTACAGATTGCAGTCTGTGGGCTTATCACATCCCTCTTCCACCATTAGTGCAAGGCAGATAGTTTTTGCAGTAGTTTGAAATAGTCTGCAAGAGGTAAATAACTGACTCTGGTAATCAAAAATGTTCTCGACTGAAAGGATATTTCAGAGATCATAATTCTACTGCTGAAGTCACAGAATCACAGAATCTTCATCGTTGGAAGGGACCTTTGAGATCCTTGAGTCCAGCCATACACACACAAAGGAAAAAAAACCAACAATCTTGGGCTCTAGAGCGTGCTCCAAGTGCCACGTCTACATGTTTCTTAAATACCTCCAGGGATGGTGACTCCACCACCTCCCTGTGCAGGTTGTTCCAGTGCCTGACCACTCTCTCAGTAATGTAATTCTTCCTAACATCTAATATAATCCTCCCCTGCCACAACTTCATACCATTTCCTCTGGTCCTGTCTTATCTTTAGTTACCATTCTTCTGTTCCAGAGAAGTTCTGTCACTAATTTCCAATTTTATAATTCAGTCTGAGTAACAGTACATTCAAACTCCCACTCATTAGTTCTCTTGGTGATCAAAATAATCCTTACACATCAGGGTGCCTATAAAATGTGCTCCTGCGATCATAGAACCCTGAAGACAAATAACTTTACATGCCTCCAATGCTGCCTTCCTATTAGTTTTCAAAAGATAAAAACTTAAAAACAAATAATGCTAGAGACAACTAAGCAGGAGATGCTTAGTATAGTAAGAAAATGTATTCACTTTTTTGTCAGTACATTTTCATGAGAGGTTCTGAAAGGATTTTAAAAGCTTTGCTGTAAATAGGCTTCCCAGTATAGCTGTCTGATAGCTCCAGGACTTTGACAGGACCCCAAAATGCATCAGCCCCCGCACAGGCATACAAAAATAATTATTAGTATTGTGCAGCTATTTAGGACAACAAAAATCTGAAACAAAAAGGTGTATTTCAACAGAAAGTAAATGCACTTACAAGAAATCATTTTGAAAAGCAATTTTATGAATGGATCTAATGAAGACCATGCCTTTTTTAGGACTGTGGCAACCAACTTGTTCAGGCAGCTGCACTGATTGAGTGAACTAGGACCTCAGTTGTTGCAGCTAAGCGCTGTCATCTCTGATTAACAATGCTGTTTCTGCAGCTGCTTGCCTCAGGTGCCTTTTAGATGTCAGAAATACTCCTGGAGCTTTGAGGAATCTTAAGTGCTTAGGAAGAGCGTTAAAATAGTCTAGGACAGAAATTCATTGTTAAGGGGCAAATTTAAAATCTAGAATGGCTGTCACAGAAACCTTCAGTGTAAGTCTGAGGGAACCAATGTTCTCATGATGTCCACTAAATTCAGTGGTAACAGATTCAAGTTCACCAAAAAACAGTGGTAATACCTCCTACCAAACTTTTGCGACTTATGAAAAAATTAGTCAGAATGACCTCATGATTATTGGATATATGAGTTTCTTTACATGGTTTTCTAAGCTCACTTTGTTTTCAAGCTAATATTCTCTTTCTAATATACATCATTGATCATTTGAACATTGTGTGTTTGTATATATATAAATATATAAGACAGATATATATAACCTATTTTCTTTCATTTCTGAAAATAGATGCTTCAGAATATGCCCCTAAAGCCACTGAACTTCTGTACAGATGCAAGAAACTGCTGTCAGAAAACTCCTTTGTGTCCTTAGTCATCAAGCTTTCTTCCATTATTCTTTCTTTCAGGGTGGCTCATCAGTTGACGTTTCAGACAGTGTTGTTGCCTTAAGTCAGAATATAAAGAATACACTTTCTATTTTGTGTTTTACTTGAGAAATGAAACACAAAATTTCTTTCTCTGATAGCTAGATAATGCAATGTGTGTATTTTATGTTTTAATTAAATTGAAAGCTTAATGTACCTGAAATCACAAAGTGAAAAATACCTCTGAAGCAGCTTGCAATTGAGATGCAGTCCTGTGTAGAAATACTCAAATGTTTTAGGCTAACTGGCTTGGTACATCTCTTCCTGATTCTCTGTACTATACAACAATCCAAGGGCTAATCTGCCTTGTCAAGGAGTGGAACTTACCTGGTTATTTACACTAGGGATGGATGTATCTGAGCCTGCAGCCTGCATTGTGGATAAGTTTATAGCCAGTGAACAGCAGCAGCCTGCATGTGTATTTTGTCCTCCCTAATCTTACAAACCAGTGGGAAGCATAGGTTGGCTTGTGATGAAATGGTTCAGGTTGTTGGCAGTGAAGGTCACCTCCTGCTAGAGAAACTTTGCTAAGCTAATTGATACCCTTCACAAATTGCTGGGCTGTCCTCCCGAGCTTATTGGCAGCACTCAGCTTTGCATGTCTAGGTGCAGCCTGCTTCCCTAGGACCACCATGTCCACCCGACCTTCAGGGGAGGATGCTGCTATTGCAGATATGTAAATCTCTAGGGACCATGCTATGGTGTGCAGACAGCCATGACAGTGTGACATTCTTCTGGGCCAGGCACACATGGACATCTCTGTGACTTCTCTGTCACCACCATCAGGGGAAAGCCCAAGTCCATATAGATGTTTAAGAAAACTTATTTCAATGAGTGCAACATCTTTCTTTCTTTCTTTTTTTTTTTTCTTTTTTTAGGCCTGGGCTGCACAGGTGAACTACTGAAATTCAATCCTGTATCAGAATTGGTCTGCCTCCTTTTTTTCCTTTCTAAACATTTTCCTTGCTGCCAAGGAAACCTGATGTAGGAAGAGCAATTCGGATAGCCTGCACACAGCTCCTGTTGCTAAGGAAACCACTGAAGATGCCTGCAGACCTCTGTGCAGAGCTCTTAAGTGCAGTTGTGCACTTGGAGGGATGAAATTCACATGGGTGAATAGGCTATAGAGAAAACAAAATTGCAATTTTTCATTTTGTTTGGTATCATGAATGTCTTTAGCACTTAGTGTCTGAGATAGATTGATTTTTTAAAATCATAATGAAGATAGAATCTCCTATATTCCCTTAGTGCAGGTGCCTGCCTGTTTTTGCAATCATTTGCACACAAAGTAAATAATCAAGCAATTACTGTAGCTGCCATATCCAATTCCCGTCACTCTCATGCTGAGATATTCCAAAGAGATAGATAGAAAGGAGACATAGACAGATATGATCTGTGTGGAAATGCAAATGATGAGTCTTCAAAAGTTTTTTGTACATCTGCCTAGCTAGTATACAAAAACTGTAGCAACTTTCTAAGAAGAGTGGAAATTGTTTGTATTGCTAAAGCACATGCTGGAAGGATATTAGATTAATTCTCAAGAGTCCCAGTGATATTTCAGATGTATCTATTTTGAGTTGAGGTTATATATGCAAAATCAAATAGCAAATCTGATGACATTTCTAGTCTCCCACAAGGAATGGCACTTGTCTGCTCATTAGTTGACCTTCATGGGCTTCTCATCAGATATGCATGGCCACATTCAGCTTTTTTACTATAATGGTACTTCTCGCTCATTTCAGCTCATACTCCCTGCAAATTGTTCACCTTGTTGCTTAGCCAACGTTCTTACACTAATAGAGTCAAGATTGAAAACTAATTGCTCGAATGAATTATTGATCAGAAATAAATTGAACATAGAAAGTGAGCAACAATTTGATATGCGAAATAAACAAAGTTTTATATGGCAATCCAGTGTGTTCAGTGCACACGCTGAGTGTTTCTCTTCTAATAGGTATACAGATTCTTAAGCCATTCCTGTACATCATTTGCAATATGTGAGGTCTGGGTATATAGATCCTTATGGCCCTCTCTCTGCCTCAGTCTTCAAGGCCCTCAGTACAAATGCTAGCTGGTACACGAGCCATTGCGCTCCACATCTTGTCACAATGGCCAAATAAAAAGCAGCTGCATAAATTAATGATTCATATGGAGAATTTCAAGAGCTTTGGGGTTATACTGGCAGCAGAATAGGAAGCAGCAGTGGAAAATTAACTAAAAGCCAGCTTTTACCTTTTGTATTTAAAAAGTAGTTGAGGTTGCAGTAGTAGGATGTTGTTATTCTTTAGCGTGTCTGCAGATACGGAAATACCAACCACATCATGCTGAAAACAATTAAGTTCAGCCACATGTTCAGCATCTCTCTGCCTGCCAGCCACAAAAATAAGGAGTTAATCACACTTTATCTTTGTGTTCACTGTGGGCAGTCAGTTTGTGAATCCCACTCATCCTTAGCAGTTTTAGACAAATCTTTGAAACATGATTTTGCCCTTTTCCATAACTGCCCTTCTAAAACCTTGCCAGTGTATTCGGTTGTGCATGGGGACTGTAAAGAGTCAGAAAAATTGTAGATGTTTGAGGGGTTTTTGAGAGATACCTTTGCAAATTAAGTGGTTATAGCAAAATGAGGTCTGTGCTGTTAACAGCTATTTTCCCCAGGCAGGCTTTCTGAGGCAGAAAGGTCCAGGAGAAGTAAGAAGAAAAATCCCTTATTTTCTTGCAAAGACTTCAAATTAAGAAATATAAAATCACATTTTTTCACTGTGACAAATTAAGTATCTTTCAGGTAATCATGAAAGCTGAGAGAAGCAGCAGCTTATCATTTCACTATACTTCTTGAGGAGAGTGCTGGCTTAAAGAATATTATAATGCAAAGTCAAAACCTTGGTCCAGATCAGTCTGACTATGCACTTTAAAAAGCCTTCCATAACCTGTACAAATGAACTAATCAGAGGGCAGGATCAGATTCACTCTTCTGTTATACCACCCTAATCTATAAAGTTCTCATGACAAGACATTAAGTAGAACTGATACATTCCAGTAAAAACTTGTCACAGAAATAAATCCAAATGTTCCAAGAAGAAAGAAAAAAGTGGTTTGTCAAAAGCAAAGTCCAGCTCTGGGATCCAGCTTCTTTAGACATTTGCAATTAGGGAATCCTGACTCACATTGCCTTGCATTGAAATGCTGTCTTTAGGAAACAAAGGGTTAGATGCAGTTCAAATAAGAGCTGAGATATTTGTGGTTTTCCCCTATATTTCCATTTCTACTTCCCTTTAAATGAAGAGTGAGGAGGGCTGCATAGAGTTTGAAGTGCAATACTAAGTATTGAATCCTCCACCTAAAGCAATATAAAGATAGGGAATATCGAGATTTTAGATGGCATTTGTCATGGTTTGGACCAGACTGGACACTGAGATGAATGATAGATCCTCTCCCCGACCTCCAAGGAGAGGAGGGAGAGAGAGAAATGTCAGTACACTCCTGGTGGTGTTCTCTGTCTCACAATAAGATAGATGCATGGGATAAGCAGGATTCTGATATCAGAGTGGCCAGAAGTTGAATACCAGAATAAAGAAAATTGTCATGAAAGAGACACAAAGCTGAGTTTAAAGATTTTGTTGTTGTTGTTTTTCACTATTTCAAGAACAACTGACTTCAGCGTTAAATCCCATACTGTCTGTAGAAAGAACTTTCTTGTCCTGCTGAAGAATCTTTCCTGCTTTCTTCCAGAAAAAGAGAAAAGATTATGCACAGCCAGTGTACCCAGAGCAATCCTGTGAAGTGACAGTACAGCAAGCAATGGTCAGCCAGGTTTAGGTGCTCCATATCTACCAGACAGGCCAGAAAGACCCCCAGGGAAGCTGCTGTTACTCCTTCATCTTTGCCTTCTTCAAAAAACACTTGGCCAAATGAACTGACTCAGTTTGAGTCTGATGGGGGAGTCTTTTATTCAGTTAGTCATTGATTTCTAATTAGTCAGCACTGTGAATTCACTGTAATGCCACTCTTTCTAACCCCTGGTGATGTAAGAGCATCCTAAAAGTGCTGTTTCCCACAGCAGTGAATTCATAGGCTTGAAAATAGCTGGCATTTATACCCACAAAAATGAAATGCTCTTTTCCCAAGGGTACAGCGATTTCTAACACATGAATAAGCTTTCCTGTATTTCTTTAATGGTTTACCCCAAAGTTTCTTATTTTCATGAGTTTACAGAAATGTTCATTTTACTCATCTATAAAGACTGATTTTTAGTTTTCATGCACACATCCAAAGTAAAACTCCATTTCCACAAAATAATAAAACTAGGATGAGTGACTTTAACAGTTGTAGAGAAAAAAAAAATAAATTACTTGTGAATATCAAAGCAGGTGGTTCAAAACTCCCCTGGTTAGAAGTAAGCAATAGTAATGACTAGAATTATGATTACTTATGCACAGTTTATATATTCAGGCAATAAGAACAACTCCCATAATGGCAATAGGGAAGTGTTTTTCTTTAATGAAGCAGAACTACAATTCTGACTGGGAAAGAAAAGCTCTTACTGTGGTTAAAATAGGAGAAAAAAGAAGCAAAATGTTTGACTAGCTCATGATGATTTTCTTTACATGATTTTAAGATCATTGAAGATTTGAGTTTTCAGGCACCTAACGATTATTCACATTGAAGCACTGGCAAATGTGAATCTGCTATTATATAAAAATTAGTTTATCCATTTTGAAAAATGTCCTGAAAGTGTAGATGAAACACATATCAGCAGGGTGAAAGCTACAGATAGAAGCCCATGGCTCAGAGCTCTGTGATCTAGGATTCTCTAAACAAAAAATAGCCTATCACACCTTACTTACCAGTTACTTACATCTTTTCAGTAATCACGTAGCACTGATATAGAAGTAGTGCCTATCCAGCAGCTCAAGATCTCTCAAACACTGAGCAGTTCACAGAATCACAGAATGGTTGAGGTTGTAAGGAGCCTCTGGAGGTCATCTGGTCCAACCCGCCTGCTCAAGCGGTACTCCTTGGCCCAGGATCATGTCCAGACATCTTTTAAATATCTCCAAGGATGGACACTCCACACCTCTCTGGGTAAACTATGCCAACACTCAGTCATCCTCAAGTAAAAAGGTGTTTCCTGATGTTCAGAGGGAACATTCTGTGTTTCAGTTTATGCTCATTGCCTCTGGGCCTATCACTGAAAAGAGCCTGGCTCCCTCTTCACTACACCCTTCCATCAGGTATTTATACATATCGATGAGATCCTCCCCCTGAGCCTTCTCTTCCTTAGGCCGAACAGTCCGAGCTCTCTTAACCTGTCCTCAGATGAGAGGCGCTCCAGTCCCTCCAACATCTTAATGGCCCTTTGCTGGACTCTCTCCAGTAACTCCATTTCTCCCTTGTATTGAGGATCCCAGAACTGGACACAGGACTTAGGTGTGGCTTCACTAGTGTTAAGGAAAGGGAATGATTACCTCCCTCAACTTGCTGGCAATGCTTTGCCTACTGCAGCCCAGAATACTGTTAGCCTTCTTTACCACAAGAACAATAGTTCTTCCATGAATAGCAGATGTCTCACCAACATTTGGGCAGGATCAAGCTATTAACATAGTGCCTCTCTGGTTAATTATTTCTCTGTCAGAGAAGCAGTTGTGGATGAGGAATCACAAAGATTCAATTCTCTCTCTGGGGGGTCCATCTGATGCGAAGCAACTTTTCAGAAGAAGACCTGGGGACACAGTATTCGAGGTGTAGCCTCACCAGTGCTGAGTACAGGGGGACAATCAGTTCCCTAGTCTTCCTGGCCACAGTATTCCTGATACAGGCCAGGATGCTGTTGGCTGCCTTGGCCACCTGGGCACACTGCTGGCTCATGTTCAGCTAACAAGTCGACCAACAACCCCAGGTGCTTTTCTGCTGGGCACCTCTCCAGCCACTCTTCCCCAAGCCTGTAGCTCTGCATGGGGTTGTTATGACCCAAGTGCAGGACCCAGCACTTGGACTTTTAAAACCTCATACCATTGGCCTTGGCCCACTGATCCAACCTGTCCAGGTCCCTCAGTAGAGCCTTCCTACTGTTAAGCAGATCAACACTCCCACCCAACTTGGTGTCGTCTGCAAACTTACTGAAGGTTGCAGACACTTGAATCAAAGTAGCTGTGTAGTAACAAGGACTCATTTTTGTCACAAACCAACAGAAATAAAAACCTAATTGTTACAAATATTTCAGTCAGATTTTTTAATTCATATACTTTGTATTTGGAAATATTTAAATGTGTTCAAAATCTGTTGAAAAGATAGTGGAAATGTTTCATTCATTTCTGGTTTGCTTTTATGTGCTGTTGACAAGTTTTTGCCAACCCTTAACAAGCAGAGGGAAATATGACTCTTCTTGTGCTGGACCTATAAGGACTTCTGCATCAGGGTAGGCAGGAGATAAACCCAGCTGGGAATTGATAAGCAGGAAAAAGCCAAGGACCCTTACTTTGATTATGTTCAGAAAGGAGCAGACATATCTTCCTGGCAAGATTCCTAAAAATTCATCAGTGTTTCTGCATGTATGATGTAAGGTTTGTTATATTTCTTCAGTGACAATAATGATAAGAGGTATGGAACAGAAGATAATGTTTTATTCTTGATTTTAACCTACATTTCTATTTATTATTAAATCTTACATTTCTTATATGTTTGCTTTGATATTACGTTCACCATGAATGAGAGTTAGTCCTACAGTTCCACTTGTAAAATTTGCCTTATGCCAGCGCTTCTGTCCAAGATCATACTTCAAAACTGCACCCAGCTCATTTAACTTGGAGGATTTAACTTCTCTCCTAGTGGTATAAAACCACCACTTCACCATAATGGCTATGCAACTACCCTATTTTCTGTACCGTTATAAATTGTCCTTAAGCAGTAATCCAAGCATCCTTGACAGAGGTCACAGTTTAGACACCTGTTTTTGAAGGATCACAGTGACAAGAAATTTTCTCTTCTTTGGAAACCATCAGCATTTCCTAAATGTGCTACTCTCTCTATCTCTGTAAATGCATAATCTGAGCAATGGGTGATCGCAACAAAATTACAGCAATGTTTCCTGAAAAAGAGGAAGTGATCAAATCTTATTTATTCCACTAACTCATAATTTGCTGTGTGTACCTTGACTTGCTGCCAGATGCCCACCCAGCCACTCTCTCACTCCACCTCCTCAACAGGATGGAGGGAGAAAATGAGATGAAAAAAAGCTTGTGGGTTGAAATAAAGGCAGGGAGATCACTTAACAATTACCATCATGGACAAAACAGACTAAATTTTACGAAGATTAATTTAATTTATTGCCAGTTTAAAATAGTGTAGGATGGTGAGAAGTGAAGACAAAACTGAAAGAACTTTCCCCTACCCCCTGCCTTTTTGCAGGTTCAGCTTCACTCCTTCATTCCCAAGTCTTCTGTCTCCCAAACAGAGTGGCACAGGGGGACGGGAAATGGTGGTTGTGGTCAGTCCCTAATAGTTCCTCTATGCTGCTCTTTCCTCCTCCCACTTTTCCTCTGCTACAGTGTGGAGTCCCTGCCATGAGAGACAGTCCTTCACAATTCCTTCAGTGTCGGTCCCCCATGGACCACAGCTCCTGCCAGAAAACCTGTTTCTCTGTGGGCTCCTCTCCATGGACTGCAGCTCCTGACAGGGGCCTGCTCTTGTATGGGCTCTCCATGTGATGCACCTTTCCTCAGGGCTTATCCACCTTCCACAGTGCGTGGTCCTTCACGGACTGCAGTGTGGATATCTCCTCTGAGATTCCCTCCCTCCGTCCCTCCATGAGCTGCAGGGAAATCTCTGCTCCAGCACCTGGAGCACCTCCTTCCCCTCCTTCTTCTCTGACCTTGGTGTTTGAAGTGTTGTTTCTCTCACCTTTTTTTCACTCCTCCCTCACAGGTGCTGCACAGTGTTTTTACCCTTTCTTAAATATGTTGTCACAGAAGTGCCACCAGCATCACTGATGGGCTCGGCTGCACCCTCTGGTGTGTGAGCTGTCCCTGACATGAGCAAACCCTGATCTCTTCTCACAGAGGCCACCCTGCAATCCCCCTGCTACGAAAACCTTGCCACACAAACCCAGAATGCTGATAGTCTCTCTGCTGTTACAGACATGTTCACCCTTCGTGCCAGCTGGCTTAAGACTTCTTTTCTCACCCCACTTTGACACACATGGGCACACACACGCAGAGCTCAAAGACATTCTACTAGAGGGTCCTGCACTAGAGCGAAGCATGTCTGGCTCACATCACATTTTTATGACAATCTTTATGAGAATGTTTTAGGGAGCTTCCTCAGTAGTTTCAGGAACTGGTCAGTGTTTCTAGTACATTTTCATGAACTGCTTGCATCATCTGTATTTTCTAAGTGTTCTCACTTTCAGCAATTAAAAATATTCCACTTGGTATCAGAAGTTTGGCAGACAGAGGAGAATCAAAATCACTGTCTGTCACAATGTGATAATTCTGCCTGTTTATCATCCACACTTGTGACAAGAAGGGAGGTGATGGAAGATTGGCTAGTGACAAAAAGTTATGAAATAAATCAAAAAAACTTTGGGGTCAAATACTCAGAACCAGAGGGGAGAGTTTGTGCTTGGAAAGGAGATATTATGCTGAGTCTTTGATGAGAAAGCTGTGATCTGAGTTCACACCTTAACAGGCATGAGGTAATTTAACTTCAAGACACAAACTTGCTGGAGCCCAAGCTCCATTAGTTCCACTGGCCCCTGAGCTAGCTGTTTTTTTCTATGATCAGGTGTGTTCTTAGGATATAATATGCTTGCTTTCCTTTTTTTAAATTAAAAAAAAAAAAAAAGTTTTCTAATCTTTTAAATAGCTTTGCATTGAAATATCAACATCAGTAATCTGTTAGGTAGGATAATCCATGAGATAAATTGAAACAGATACACAGTTCCAAAATAAGTGCTGTCTGGCGTTACGCCCGTTCTTAAATATGTTTTCCCAGAGGCACCACTGGCTTGGCTGACGGGCTCAGCTGTGTCCTGCAGACAGTTTCTTCTAGAGCCATCTGGAAATGGCTGTATCCAGCAAAAGGTAGCCCATGGCCTCTCCTCACAGATACAGCTCCCCGGCCTGCCACCAAAAGCTTGCCACCAACACCTTGCAAGAATGAAAATAGAAGTTGGACATGTGTTATGTGCTGGACAAAAAAGAAATATTACAGTGAGAGAGAGCAGAATCCCAGGATTTTCCTCCATCCTTCCATGAAGCATCCTGAACCTATTTCTCCTTCTTCTCCTAAACTCACGGATCATGCCCTGCTCTGTATTGTCCTCTCTAATCAGACACTTTAAATGACACTTGTTTTTTTTACTATTTGATCTACCTCACTTAAGAAAAATGCAATCAAAATTTCTTGCCATTCTGTTTACATTTTAGCAACTCTAAAAATTTGAGAATCAAATTATTTTATAGAAAGGCAAAAATGGTCAAAAATAACTGCATGTACTTATTGAAAAAATATGCAGGGTCAGCAATAGGGTCACCATCTGTGTAATTTTTTTTCCTTCATTTCTTTTTTAGCTTTTCTTTTTTAAATCATGCTGTACATACTGATATCGGGTATTTAGTCCTATTTAAATTCACGAATTGTACAGCAGATAAATTCCTAATTGTAATGCATAGTTTGAACTGTGAAAACCAAAAATGATTGAGTTGTTTTAGGTATCAAAAAAATCCAGAATGCAGAAGGTCAGTACATTTTAAAGTCAAATGATTAAGATGATAAAATCCCAATTATTTTTCTTGTCCTATTATGAATAGAACAAAATTTCACACAATAATCTCATTCAAAATATGAGATTTAGTTGAGTAATGATGTTTTGAATTCTGTGTTGAAAATAATCTCTGAAACTATTTTTTATGCTTTTAATTTCAGTTTATATTTGTCCAAAATTTAGGAAGAGGCTGGCCACGAAGAATAAACAAGCCACAGAAATGACAGGCACCTGCTTATCCAGTCTGTCAACATTTATATTGGAAGTGGGTACGTAGCAGCAGTTAATCTCACCTGTAAAATTATAGCTACAGGACAAAATACCTTTCCTAACTGGTGCACTCAGATGCTGAAAATATGTTTTCATGGATTTTCTTTTCCATTTTTAATGCAGGATATCCATTAAGATATGCTATACTGAAAAAAATCAGTATCCTTATTTCTCAGATGACAATTCCATTTATAGCCAGTATAGTATTACCACTGAAGTATAAGCTGAAATAAAATGTCTCTATTTATCTTTCTCTAGATTTTCATCATCACAAAGTAATTTCTCTAGCTGTACTAAGAAGGAAAGCCTTTAGCTTTTCTGTGTGCACAGTGAATACAATGCTACTGCAAATGTAGCACAACAGGTTATAGCAGTGCTTTTCCTGTGGGTCTCTATTCTCAGATTCCTGTTCATCTTGGTTAAAATTATAACATAGCCTCATAGAGTTTTTTCCTGTTTTTCCAATGCACCTTTTCGTCATCCAAGAGGTCTCTACAGACTGGTTGAAACAATCCATATTTTTCTTTCTGGAGAAATTACTACATGATGTTACAGGAGAATCAAAGCATAGGATGGCTCTTGAGAGGTCCTCCTCATAGGAGAACTAGAAAAGGGATCAGGAAACAATCATGGCAGGAGTTGATGAAATGGTAGCTGATGATGGTAGGAGCTTTCCACAGAGTGGAAAGGAATGGCGATGGTCGTGACCTGCAGATTTGACTTCAGGTACTGATATGTGAAAGGTTTTCTTCACGTTACTTACCTTACTGCATTAACACCTTTGTGAGAAAAGGGCAAAAGAAGGTTTTCTTTACTGTTGTTGCTCCCTGTGCAATAAGAATCTCCATCTGGCTTATCTCATGTACCAAAGGAGCTTGCTGAGATGGAAGCACTGAACTATTTCTGTACTATGTATCTATAGCACTGTAGTATGAATGTCTCTCTAAGATAAGGCACCTCTATCCATCAGTGGTGATACACTGCAGAGAGCAAGTAGCCAAGACAAGACCAGCAATATCCAGTTAGCACTACTCCCACCCACACCCTCATTCAGTGCTAAAGCTAGCAAGAGATTTTTTTTATCACTCCATAAACCCTTGGATTGCTACTGATGGCAAGTCAGCACTTAACTTTCAGGTACTTCACTAGTGGATACCATGCCATGAGACCTTAAGGATATGTCTGGACAGTAAACTAAATATAGTCAAAATGCTTTTCAGTACTAATGCCAATTGGCATGGAACAGCTGTCTCCATATTCTCAAACTTCCCTACTCTCCACAAAATGGCAATTGGCTTTTAGAAATTGTCCCTGATCTGCTCTAACTCCCAGAATATTTCCAGGTGTTGTCTGAAAGAGCTGGCTGGTTGGCAGAGGTCAAATTTATCGCATGGACTCTTCTAACTCTTTCTACAATCAAGTAATGTTGCCGGGTACCATTTAATTTTCTTATACACTAGGACTCTTAAGTTTACAGCTGGTTTCACATGAATGAAACCAGCTTCTAGGCTTCCAGTAATTTAGATGGAATTCTGCATGAAAATAAAGCACTAACACTGCAGGTGCAATAGGATGCTGGGGCCAAGTATAGAGAATAAAGATAAAATGTCAGTAAGAGATGAGAAAAAATATTAATAGGTAGATATTGCCCATGAGAAAAACTAAAAAATAGGGCAGCCCCACAAAAGTCACCTGTAAAAAAAAGGGTTCCAGCAGGATTTTGGTGTGGTCAAGAAAAGGCAATAGAAAAAATATTGGTTATGGTCTTCACCCTTGATGATGGGAAAATACTGTGTTGGCTTTTTAAGTTTATTTATTTATTAATTTATTAGTATGTATGCACTGTTGCAGAGACCTTTGCTTAACTTTAACATCTTAGGAACACCTAAGTGGTACCTATGGTTTGAGTTTTCTTAATGTACACTGTTTTCCAGTCATCTCTGCAATTAATAACTAATTAATGGGAGGAAAACTGGTGTGCTTCAAGTGAAGTTAGTGGTGTAAACTTTCAACTTTTGCTGAAGAAAAAGTACTTAAAATGTTAAACATACTGTTGTGTTGATTTTAAATCTACATTCACTAGATGGGCAGAACTGGCTAGTAATCCTAAAAAAAAAAAAAGAACAGGATAAGAGTGGATTGTCCATTACCTCTCCCAATTACTATACTTATGTCGAATTCCAAAAAGCCCCACTTTGGGCACCACACAGGACTATGGTGGGTTGACCTTGGCTGGCCACCAAGCCACTCTATCCCTTCCCCTTGACCAACATGACAGGGAGAAAATAAAATGAAAAGTTCATGGTTAAAGATAAGGACAGGGATATCACTCAGCAATTACTGTCATGGGTAAAACAGACTCAACTCAGGGAAATTAATTTATTGCCAATGAAATAGAATAGGATAATGAGAAAAGCTTTAACACAATATGCAATGGGTATCGGTGGACCATGAATAAGTTTATTTGTCTAATTAGAAAAAGGAGACTTCTAGCAGTCCAAAAGTGAGGGCTTACTCCTCCTTTTCCACAAGCGTAATGCAAAGCATTCGATGCAGTTTGTTTTAAACAGAACTTAATGCATTTATAGGTGAGTTTATTCAGTTTGTCTGGGACACGGGGTTGAACTTGACGACTCAGAAACTACTGTGGAATTTCTGTGTTTTTATATCTGCAGATAGCAGCAGGCTAATAATAAAACATGAGTTAAAAGCATTATCACCAGTATGCTTTCACTAGAAAACAAAAGGAGGAGATTTCATTCTTATTTGATTTATCTTTGAAAAGAAGAACGTTGTACTTTGTAAAGCAAAAACAAAGATTTTGAAATAAATTAAACATCTCTCAGACTGAAGACAAGATATTTATAGAGATATCTTCATAATAGCCAATTTAATTAAATTCCAACACTTTACATTATTTCAGTGCTCACAAGGGAAGCTGATGTACAAAAGAAAGAGATTCCTGTCCATCATCCAGTCAGCTTCACTGTTTAAATATATGTTGAAACCTAAAAAAGTTCTTAACAAAAAGAATAGGAAATACCCAAGTATATATTTGTATATATTTACATGTAGTACCAGAAAGGAAGGTATTTCTTCCACAATGCATTTCAGATGTCAGGATGCTGTTTAGATTGGATAGTAGGTAAAATTTCTTCACCAAGAGGATTCTCAAGATTGGAACAGGCTGCCCAGGGAAGCGGTGCAATCACCATCGCTGGAGGCACTGAAAAGATGGCTAGATGTGGCGCTTAAGGCCATGGTTTAGTGGTGGTTTTGGCAACGTTAGGCTGATGGTTACACTCGAGGATCTTAGGGTTCCCTTCTAAACTAGACTGTGAGTGTATGATTCTATAAAGCTGCTGGAAAGCAGCATGGCAGAGAAGGCCCCAGGGGCCCTGGTGGACAGCAAGTTGAGCTGGAGCCTGCAAGGTGTCATCTCCCAAAGGTGGCAGCGAGCGGTGGCCTGGGCTGCACTGGGCAAAGCCTTGCCAGCAGCTGGAGGGAGGTGACCCTCTCTGCTCAGTGCTGGTGAGGCCGTGCCTGCAGCACTGTGGCCAGGTCTGGGCTCCCCAGTACATGAGTGATATGGGCATACTGGGGAGACGCCTCACTTGGGTCAGCTGGGCACTGTCCTGAGCCCCACGTGAGGCTTGTCTTGAGGTTGGCAAGATGGGTCAACTGAAGTGCTGCCGTGGCTCCAGGTGAGCTGCCCCCATGGCTGGGGACACGCCGGCACAGCCGGGCCATCAGCAGCCGCCTTCCTCATGCTCGATGCCGTCTGCTCTGCAGGGACGACCCGGCTGTGGGGACCATCACCCGAGCCTGTGGGACCATCACCCGAGCCGCTGCAACAGCAGCACATGAAGGTGACCCAGGGCCAGCGGACGAGGAAGAGGGACCTCCTCCTGACTTCAGGGACACCTTGGTAATCGCCAAGGCCAAGTAAGACCGGCAGAGCCCAGCTGCCTTTCCTCCCAAGCCCTGGCCCTGGCCCCAGGGTGGGGACAGCCAAGGACCAGCCCCAGGCCCCCGGCACCCATGGCAGGCGGTTGCTAGAGGGGAGCCACCAGGCTCGGCCACCTCCAGCTCACTCCCTGACTCTCCTCTCTGCAGATGTGGCAGCGCCCCATGCCCACAGCTCTGCCTGGCCCTGGCCATGCTGCAGGTGCCGGGCAGTGGAGAGGAGGCAGCCAGCGATGGTGCCAAGAAAGAGGGAGGCAAGGCCACCAAGTCCCTTGTCCTCATCTGGCCCTGCAGCTCCTGTGTCATCACCTTCTGGTGAGTCTCTGCGCCTTCTCCCACAGCAGGACTGGGCAGCGCCTCTGTCCTGCCCAACGGGCTCCTGCTCCTGTGGCTGTCCCCATGGGGCAGGGCTGTGCCGTAGCCCACCTCTGCCCACAGCATGGGGAGCAGTGGACACTCAGGCTCTTTCTCCTCTCTTTCTGCATGTCCCGGGTGGTGAAGGAGCTCTGGGTCAGTGCCCTCCTTGGGTAAGCCCTGGCTGGCTGTGCAGCCTGGGGAACCCCTGCTCACAGCATGGGGGACTGCTCCAGGCAGAGCCCTACCATGGGGAAACACCGTTCCCCAGCTGGGGACAGGAGCCCCCACGGCTGTGGGCAGGTCTCCACTGGGCAGACCTGGCACAGCTGCTTTGCCCAGCTGTGTCCAGCCAACATCTGCCCAGCTCCCTCCTCACCACTGCCACTGCTCTCTGCTCCACTGCTGGACGCTACCCGCCTGCTTCAGGGCAGCTCAAAGGGCTCCCCGGGCTGGCAGGAGAGGGACAAGGTGGCTTGGGTCTCACACAGCTCTTCATCTGCCCCTACCCCATGCACAGACCACCAGAAGGAGTGGAGGGAGCCCGGGTCACCCAGCTGCCCTCCATCAAGCTCCTGCTGAAGGAGCTGAGACGCCACAGTGCTGTGAGTGTCCCTCCTGTCTGTGCTCTGACCCCAGAGCCTGCTCTAGCCCAGCACCAGGTGCATGGCTTCTGACTTTCTGCCCTTTTCCCCTTGCCCAGGTGACGATGCTACAGGTCAGTAGCCTAGAGAGGCTGGTGAAGGGACAGGCAGAGTTGAGGGTCTCTCGGGCTGCAATCTTGGCTGCTTCCACCTCTCACACGTGGCCAGGGGCCGACACAGCTTGCTGGGGGCCCTTTCTGCTGCAGGACCACTTGCTGAGCACAGAGTATTTCTTGCAGGCTGGTCCCAAACAGCAGCCACTGCCCATCCCCTCTGGCAGCCAAGGTGGACTTGGCCATGTGGCTGGTGAGTTGGGAGAACACAGGGACGGGACAGCCCTTCTTTCCTCCTCTCACAGGTGGGCACTCGTGCTGCACTGGGGCTGCTGCTGCCTTTCCCACAGGGCATGTCTGACCCTGCTGCTCCACGGCAGGAGAGAGCTGAGCCCCCAGGGACCCTCCTTCCCAAACAGCGCCTCTCCCTTGCTTTCACCGGTGGGGGGACAATGCTGCCAGAGTGCGGGAGCTCCCTCCTGGGGCTTCTCCTCCACAGCTCTTTGCTCTCTTTTCCTTGGCAGCAGGAAGGACTCGCAGCAGGAGGAGCTGCCTGCCCTGGCCATTTGGAAAGCGTGGGATCTCGGCCACTGAAGAGATGCCTGGGCCGTCTGGCAATGGGGGGGCTCCCTTTGGCCAGCCCATGGCAGCTCTCTGCAGCCAGGACAGCACACTGCCCAAACCCATCCAGGTAAGCAGGGCTGGCCAGGGGTGCCCATCCTTCTGTCTCCTCTGGAGATATGGTGGCCCAAGCAGAGTGACCCCAAGTGGGGCTCAGAAAAAAAGCTGGCTCCTCCCCATGTCACCCATCATCATCCTGCCCCACTGAGACCTGCAGAGCTGTCTATGCTTGCTCCTGTCCCTAAGGCAGGTTCACCTCCCCCAAAGCCTGTCTCCAGCCAAGAACTCTCCTCCTCTCTGCCCTGCAGGACCTTCTGGCTCTCCTGAACAAGCACGGGCCATCCACGGAGGGCATCTTCCACCTGGCGGCTGGTGAGCACGCCTCCCGGGAGCTCAGGGAGGCCCTCAACAGTGGAGCTGAGGTACACCTGGAAAGCCAGCTTGTGTCCCTGCTGGCCGTCATCTTGAAGGTGAAGCCTGCTGACCAGGGGCCTGGCACATCCCGGCTCTGTCGGTGCCAATGGGCACCTGCGAGAGCAGGAGCCAAAACCCAGCCGCCCAGCCATGAGCCAGAGTGCCGGGGATGCTGCCTGTGCTCCTGGTAGGAGTGCTCAATGCCTCACCCAGAGCTCCTGGCCTTGCAGGACTTCCTCCGTAAGATCCCCTCCAAGCTCCTGGAGGCAGAGCTCTATGCCGAGTGGATGAGCGCCCTGCAGAAGACCAGTGGGGAGGAGAAGCTGTCAGGACTGAAAGAGTAAGTGTGGCCAGCAGCAGGCGGGCTCCTCAGGGAATGGCAGAGGCCGGGACTGGCCTGCAAGGCCATGGCCTCCTCGAAGAAGCCATCTTCTCTGCCAGCCACCTCTGGCTGTTGTTGGGGGAAAGTGGCACAGAAAAACATCTCTCTCCTTGGAGCACTTCCCGCAGGCGCTGGGTCTTGCTCCAGGAAGGGACTCTTGCCAGAAGGGTAGGGAGGGAAGGAGGTGGCTGTACCTCAGCAAAGGCAGTCCCTCTGCTGTAGACAAGGCATGGCCAGGGAGCCTTCCCTTGGGTGGGCTTGGGTGAGATCAGCCTGGGTGATCGGTGTTGACGGCGTCTTCTTTACGAACGGTGTGTTCCTGTTCCCTCAGGGTGGCCAGCAAGTTACCCAAAGGCAACCTGATGCACACGCTCCCCCTGGATGTCCTGGTGAAGGTGACAGAGAAGGTACGCCGTGTTTACCAGCTGGCTACAGCCTTCCAGGCCCACCGGAGCTTTGCTGCTCAGAGGTGCCTGGCTGCCTCCTCTCCTCAGCAAATGCCGGTGGATGGGAAGAGGTGCCGTGAAGCTGTGCCCTGTTGGAAAGGACCCCATCACAGCTCCTCCCAGGGGACTCCCTGCTCAGCCCTACTGTTTGGCAAAGGGGCACTGCACATCTCTGCCTACTTGCCGTGCCCTGAGGATAGTGCACATGTTGAGAAGGAGCCAAAGCTCACTCTCCTGTGCCAGGAACTACCCCTTTTTCATTGCACTTCCAAAGAACAGCAGACAGGGTCACACCTCTTCCTGCCTCCTTGGTTTCATCAGTGCTTTCTGACGCTGTCCTTGTAGGTGCTGCTTTCTTTTTCCTGCTTGGATTCCCTGGATGAGCTCTGATGCCTGGGCAAGTAACACCTTGGCAATGGTGAGGAGAAGCACATGCGTGCCCTTCTGCTCTGGCCGGCAGATTTTACTTGCGCACCACTGATGTGGTTTGGGCTGGGCTGCCCACACAACAAATGCCCTCTTTAACCTCTCTCCTCTTCCGAGAAGGAGGTAGAGAAAAGAGAAAGAGAGAGAGAGAGACACGAGTTATAAAGAAACTTGTCTACTTTTATGGAATGTTTATTTATATTACATATTATTTATACAATAATAGGAAGAAAATAAAAGAATATTAATAATGAAATAACTACAATACAGACGATCCATATCGAGCTCCCAGGATGATGGCCACGTCACCGGCAGGCACTGGGACAGTCCCAGACTGGACTCAGCGATGGACAGGAGCTTGTTTCCACCGCTAGATTCAGAGACACACATATCGGCATCAAAGGCAGACAGAGAGAGTGCTCTTTGGACACTGGCCATGGAAGAAAGAGGCTGACCACTAGCACCCCTCAGCTTTTATGCTGAGCAAGATGCAGATGGGACCGAATACCCTGTTGGTCACTTTTGGGTCACCTGTCCTGTCTGCTCCTCTCTGCAGGTGTGACCCTGACAAGCTCTTCCACTTCTGATCCCCCAACTTTGTGCATAAATAAAGTGAACCAGCCTTCATTGTTCCAGCAATAAGTATAAGCAGGAGCCTCTTTGCATACCATGCCTTGGTATTCACTAGAAACATCAGACCTTATCTGCTAGAAGTGGACACTGTCTGAAAAAGATGCTGTTAATTTCAGAGAGTGAGTTACTTAGAGGAGGACAAGTCAAATGATCAAAAAGAAAATGGATTTTGTTTTGCCTCCAACCAGGACAACCACTAAGTTGGAGCAGCCCTGTATCGCTCAAGCTCTCACCAAGATGTGTCAATCATTTTCTATTCTCACATACAAGCAGAACACTGCCCCACAAATTAAGAAAATTAATATAAAAAAATGAAGTTTGAATAATTTAAAACAGTGTGATGGCTAACATAATTTCTCTAGTTAATGAAAGGAAAGGAAATCTTAAAAAAATACTTTTCATTGCTATTATCAGTCCAATTCTGCCTTTCTGGTGGTAACAGAAGGTCAATGGCTTTGAAAGATCCACCAGTAATGATCCAGAACCAAAATACACATCATGCCATTAGCAGTCGCTCAGCAGACAGTAAACAGGTGGAAGATGATTTTGTGGTTCAGACTCAGTTCCTCTGTAACGGTCATTAGTTTTCTCTGAACGATCTGAAAATTGCCTGTAGATGTGTTTTGAAAGGAATTAGAGAGGACGGCTACTTGCAAGATACCCACTTGACTCATCCATGAAGGGACTTTTGTGAAGGCATTTCAAGAGCTGAGTGAGGTGAAAGCCACAGTTTAGCCTTAGAGTCAAAACAGAGGTTCAGCAGTATGACGTACAGTACCAGACTAGGATCCTGAACAACTCTGAGTCTAGAGAAATCTATGTTATACATCTAACTCTACTGTCCAGTCTGTGACTGAATCAATTCTAATAAATACTGGTTTGCCTGGAAATATTCTTAGGCATACTGAAGCTACTTGTACAGACACAACCTGTGACTATTTGAGTGAATCCCTTCATTCCTCTGTACTTTTCTTTGTACTTTTGTGTACTTTTTTGTATGCTATGTGTCACTTAGAAAGTGCAGTGATATTGCCTGGACACATGCTTTGGGTAACCCTAGCGATACTTCCACAGAAGCAGTCTTGTAACCTATCTCATAACCTATACTGTAATACATGTATGAATTAAAAAAATAATTTGTACAAGTGGCCTGTTGAGAATGCTGCATTCTCATATTGCATGCTTTCTTTGGAAAGGATTTCTTGAGAAAAAAAGACTAGAAAAACCAACACTTTCTGTATTCTCCCCACCCACCACTTAAAAAAGAAAAAATAAAAAATCTGAACAGTGGGGTTAATTTTTATGCTCTTAGCCCTTTGCTTCACCTGAGCAATGACCTCTCTGCTTGATTTTCTGCAGTATATGACTCAGCTACAGGAAAGTATCAATTCTTGCAGGATACTTCCAAGCAAAATATCTATACCTACTCCCTGTCTTCCTTCAATGTTAATCTGACCGTCAAGGGAATTATAAGTTCTTAGGTATTTACCTCCTCGTAGTGTTTAGATTGTTGTATTTTAAAGCAGAATATAATCCCTAATAAATTAAAAAAAAAATCAGAAGATGTTTCACAAGGTAAATTATAACTAATGAATTGCTATAGTCATACTCAATTGAAAGGAGTCATCAGTTAAGAGTAGGTGCTGTGTTCTGCAGTTTCTATTGTGTTAGACTGTTCCCATCTTCTGTGCACTATTGTTCCAGAAAAAAACCCTGAGGTGTAATATTTCTACTGTATGCAATGCTTTTGTTGGGAAAATATATTGTAAATTTATACATAGGAGAAAGCAGCTGTCAATTGGCTGTGACCGACCAGCACACCTCCACAATGGAGGAGAATTCAGAGGAGAAGGGCATAAAAGCTCAACGAGCTCAGGGAAGACTGCATTGTAAAGAAAGCTAAAGTAATCTCAAAACAAGGGAGTCTGGAGGGTAACATCGGTTTAAGATGAAGACAGCTGTGCCATTGAATCATCAGGTTCCCTGACATAATTGAGACAGAATAATATCTTCCTGAGATACCCAGACTAGCGTGCCAGGGCTGGGAGGGCATATACATGGCTCAGCCCAACACAAAGCATAAAATCTGATTAACTAATAGAAAAAATCTGGAAGAGAGCTTGATCTGGCTTCAAATCCTGCATGTATGTCTTCCTAAGGGTGGGGGAGGCCCAGCATCTTGACAGTGAGCATTCAGAGATTGATAATGAGAAACATGTGTGCACTGTGATTCAACCAGTATACTGCAAAGTGGTATGTTATTTTTCTGTTGTGATTTCAGTACATCAGAGCTGCACTGCTCTGCTAAATAAAAATCCCAAATAAGCCAAGTAAATAAATTTGATAGAAAACATTAAACCCTCCCCAATGAGTATTAAACTCTGACAGTGGCAAATGTAGAAATGCTTTTCTTAAGATACAGTCAAGACAAAAATTTGATCTACTGTTGAGGTGGTTCAACTGCCACTTCACATCAGTCAGAGTTCACAACTCACGGAAAGCAAGGCATAGGAAGCACATAGTACGTATCTGGTTCTCATACCAAATTTTAAGTCACAAAATCACTCAAGCCTACCCCTGAGTTCTAGGAACATTCCCATGTCTCATTTTTTCATTGTTTAGCTGTACACTGGCTAGGATACTCCTAAAAGGTAAAGTTACTCTTAGAACTGTAGATTAATAAATGATCCTATGAAAACTTCCGTGGCAAGGTTGTTAATTATGCTATTATAGGAAAGAAAGAAAGAAAAAAGAGTTGCAGACAGGGACAGAATGCAATCTTGCCTCTGTAAATCAGACAATGTGATAATATGGAGCACTATGCAGAAATATGTAGGTTTCAAAGCATAAAGAACATGCTTAAGATGATACATTAGATTGAACTGTTGGAGAAAATCAGTCACTGGGTATTTAAGTAAAATAATTTAGAATACTATTTTTGGAAGTTCATAATAGCATAGATCCTTTTTTTTGGTGTAAAATATAGGGAAAAGCAGTACTGTTTCAATGGAGAAATACTGCACTAGATGATTCTCTTTGTACTGTGTGATACAGTGTGATAGGAAATACCACAGCTGTAGCACTATAACATAGCACTTAGTGCTCCTTGAGTTATTTTATATGTGTCCTTAGAAAGGTGTGCATATATTCTTAATAGAGGAAGGGTTTTTTTCATAGGGGGTGTCAGATCTGGTTTTCTACAGTGGCTTTTAATTTAGAATTTGTCAGTCCCCGCTGTAAAAGTGCAAAGTAAAAGTAAAAATAAACTTGAGGTTCTTTCACTCACAGCCTCAAACACCAAAGGTGGTGCATGAATCCAGCTGGATTTACTGTCTGTGCTGTGTCTCTTCACATGCTTCATTGAGTGAGCAAGACACAATGGAAACAGGGTGACTGGTAAGTGAAAGTACCAAACTGCAGCACACTTTCACCAGGTGAAGTGAGTGAGAGAGCCTCATCTCAATAACAAAGAAAAACTGTTTGGAACAGATAAACCACTCTATTTTCTGATTTTTGGTGAGTGTGACACATGTCACAAGGTAAATACATAAAGCAGTAGGTGACAGTCTACATTCCTCAGTGCAGTATGTGGGGTGGGATTAAGTCATGCAAACATATGTGTCTACTGCCATTTTAGGCACTGTGGAGGTAGCCTGCTAGCTTCCAGCTGAAGCTCCAGAAAGTTGTAAGCTGCCTGTAAATATATGCCGTCTTCAAGTAAGTAGCTTAGGTAAAATAGGACATTTAAAACAGCTCTAAAGTCCTATGGGACAACTCAGGCCAGTCCTTACCTTCTTTGCCGAGGTACATACATGTTGGCATTTTTATCTATGTATACATGTACACAAATATGTACACATGCATGTATGTCATAGAATCATAGGATGGCTTAAGTTGGAAGGGACCTTAAAGATCATCTAGTTCCAACTCCTTGCCATGGGCAGAGAAACCTCCCACTAGACCAGGTTGCTCAAAGCCCCGTGCAGCCTGGTCTTGAACAATTCCAAGGTCGGGGCACCCACAACTTCTCTGGACAACCTGTTCCAATGCCTCATTACTCTCATAGTGAAAATTTTTCTCCTGTTATCTAATCTAAATCTGCTCTCTTCCAGCTTGAAGCCATTGTCCTTGTAGATAGGACCTCCTTGTCCTATCACTACATGCCCTTCTAAAAAGTTCCTCTCCAGCTTTCTTGTAGACTCCCTTTAGTTACTGGAAGCATGATATAAGCTGTCCCCAGAGCCTTCTATTCTCCAGGCTGAACAACCCCAACTCTCTCAGCCTGTCTTCATAGGAGAGATGCTCCAGACCTCTGATTATCTTTGTGGCCCTCCTCCGGACCCACTCCAAAAGGTCCATGTCCTTCTTGTGCTGAGGATTCCAAAGCTGGATGCAGTACTCCAAGTGAGGTCTCACCAGAACCAAAGGAGATAAGCATCGATATCTATATATGTATATCATAGAATCATAGAATTGTCTAGGTTGGAAGGGACCTTTAAGATCATCTAGTCCAACCATCAACCTCACTCTGATAAAAACCATCACTAAACCATGTCTCCAAATATATTTATATATGTACTCATATATCTATATATGTATTCATTTTTCTTTACACAAACACATCAATCCTCTGCACCCAGCAAAGTGCCAGCCTAGTCCAGAACAAGGCTTTCTCCAGGCTGCTGCAACACTTACACCTTCCATAGGCTGCTGTGACTGCCATGTTTGCCATGTTACCTTAACTGGGTCTCCAGTCTTCCCTAGGCAATTAGTGCGCAATGTTACCTGCTCTCCACATAACATTGTTTTTTTAAAGTTATGTAGTCAGCATTTTAGTACAAGCATATTCTCTTTTTTTCTCCCTTAATCTAAATGACTTGATCTTCTAATGGGGCTGAGGAGTTCTTCCAGAGAAGTGTCAAGCACCATCTGTTTTCACAGACGAGTTCTCAGTTACCATTTCCCTGTTGTTGAAATACTGTCAATCACTTGCTAAGGTCTCAGATTTTTAATAACACTGAGGTATTTAGAGATCCACAGTTTCTTCTCTGCCAGAAAGGTTTTGGTATTTTTGTCAACAGATAACATTTGACTAAGGAGTAATTCACTCCTTATTACTGAATATTACTCGTTACTCATCACAGACCATATTCTGAATCTGAATCAAGTGAATCTGTGCATCAAGTGAGAGGTAAGGGGTACTCAGCTTCTCTCCACAGATGTTCTACATTGTTGATAGCAGCATGGAGATGGCAATGTTTAACCAAGCATGTCACCTCCCTTCTCCTCCTTGCTGGGTGTGAAATGGGCACAATCTTGCATTTTTCTCCCATCTGAGAATGTTAGACAGTGCGCTTGGTTTGATGAGAGAGAGGAGAAAGAGAGCATGTCAACCTGGGAAGCAGGACTGCATTTCGTGTTTTGCCATGGAACAGGGAGGAAACAAAGTCAAGACTCTGCTGTTCAAAGGTGGAGGTTTTTTTCTGAGAGACAATCTCTCTCTGACTGAACAGAGACTTGCATCTAAACTGGAAATTCTTGTATTCTGTGTGAGCAAAGCATCAGAGACAAGTTACATATACTTAATACTTTCAGTTAAAAATTCCAAATGAGTACTGCTTTGCCTTTAATAAAAGGGCTGACATACAGTCATACAATCAAACAGTCATACAATGATTACAAATGTGTCCATATTTTATTTAGGAGACATGATTCATTCCAATTAGAGAGAAGTACTGTACAATAACTGGCATTTCTCTACGGGTTGCTTTCTATGAAAAGGCAATAAAAAAATCCTAAGTCTGAAATGAAAATTGCATTTAAATTGACACCCTTATTCTATTTCAGTAAACTCTGATCTCAGTTGGAAAGAATTGTGTAATGATTATCTTTCTATACAAGATGGGAGAAGTGGTGTGGGATTATTTCCACTACAGATCTCTTTGGAGCAGTCATGTTGGATGGAATTCATCTCACCTGTCTTTAACCAGATAAGTGTTAGTCATCCAGTTTAATCTAATTTCCCTGGATTGCCTGGAGACAGATGGGCACCCACAAAAGACAGCTGAGCCATCCTCAGCTGTTCAGCATCTATAGGATGAATTGTACTCCACATCATCTTATGTTTCCCCAGTAATTATAAAGAAGATATAAATGGCTAGTTTAGAATAGAAGCCTAAATTTTACATAGCTGAAGTTATGCTACATGAACCCCAGTCTTTGTCCCAGCATGACTCAGTTCTTCATAGAACTGCAATTTCATCATTAGATTCATGCTGCAGTTTTAACTATAATCCACAACAAGTTATAAATATACTTAACTACATACATCTTTACTTACAGGGCAGTTCCACTGACATCAGTTATATTGTCCATATAATAAGACAGAATTATTCCTTGTCCTCTATTGTCTAGAGGAAAATTTGTTTCCACTTCCTTTTTCATTCTCTCTGGCCTTTCTTTAAGCTGATAAATGAGGACTAGCTTTTCCAGTGATTTTGATTAAAAAAAAAAAAAAAAGTAAAATTTAAATTTCAAGAATGTTTCCAGAAATACCAACTGTAACTCAATACAATGTAAGAAATCAACTAGTAAAAACAACTTCATCTTCCACCTGAGAATTTTAAAAGATCTGACTAAGGAGTTCTCTTGTTACTACATACGGATTTTCAGTAATTCTTGCAATATCATGAAGGTTCCTGAAGACTGAAAAAGGCTAATGTTGCACTCAGTGTTACTTTGAGTGAGTAATTAAAACCAGACCAATCTGACCAGCATCAGTAAATACAGGAATGGCTGACACTCTGCTAATGAACAATTAAGAGAATGATTAATGATTTATTGAAAACCATTAGATCTTTTCCAAGTAGTTTGCTCTTTTAATAATTCCAGTTTGGCTAATAAGGGTAATGGGTGCTGGTGTAACATACCTCCACTTCTGTAGTGATCATGACTCAATTTTGCTTGACATTTTGATTAAGAACTAAAATGATCTGTAATTAACACGATGCACCAAATGCATGCATTAAAAATAGCCACGACAGATCTCAAAGATAATTAGAGAATCAGCCAGTGTGTTTGTGTGAGAGCAGAAGGATCTTCAGGAGTTGGTTCTTAACTTTATGCAACATGAAGTTCTTTTCAATAACTTAGAATAAAGCAAAGTCACTGGTAAAATTTGCTGATGGCACATATTTTTGGAAAATATTAGGTACAACGGGAGAGAACAACTTCCCTAGGGCTTTCTCTGCTAAATGGAAGCACTTTTTCTTTTTTAAATTCTGTCACGGGAAATTAAACATCTGGAAAATAGGTGTTATTGAGAAAACGGGAGAATTTCTACTGGTTGGGAATGCTCTTGGAGAGGACTCTGAAGCGATGGAAAAGTGACAGCTGAATCTCTTACTGAATACCTGTAAGATCAGTATACAGAAAAACAGAATCACAGAATGGTAGGAATTGGAAAGGACTTTTGGAGATCATCTAATCCAACACTCCTGGTAAAGCAGATACACCTAAAGCAGGCTGGACTGGAATCATCTAGGCAGGTTTTGAATATCTTCAGAGAAGAAGACTCCACAACCTCACTGGGTAGCCTGTTTCAGTGCTCTTTCACCCTCAAAGTAAAGTTTTTCCTCATCTTTGGACAGAATTTCCTGTGTTGCAGTGTGTGCCCATTGCCTCTTGTCCTGTCACTGGACACCACTGAAAAGAATCTGGCTCCATTCTCCATTTAGATATTTACAAGCATTGCTAAGGTCCCTTCTCAGTCTTCTCTTCTCCAGGTCTCTCAACCTTTTCTCATAAGAGAGGTGCTCCATTCCCTAGATCATCTTTGTAGCCCTTTGCTGTACCCTCTCCAGCA
This sequence comes from Tringa tobata, assembly GCA_033628505.1. Classification (NCBI taxonomy): domain Eukaryota; kingdom Metazoa; phylum Chordata; class Aves; order Charadriiformes; family Scolopacidae; genus Tringa; species Tringa tobata. Next base: position 1,482,287 of record JAHREE010000294.1, read on the forward strand.
GTTCCCTGTCCGTCTTCAACTGGGGAGCCCAGAACTGGACACAGTACTCCAGTTGTAGCCTCACCAGGACAGAGCAGAGGGGCAGGATGACCTCCCTTAACCGGATGGCTACGCTTTTCTTAATGTACCACAGGATACCATCAGCCTTATTGGCCATAAGGGCACATTGCTGGCTCATGGTCAAATTGTTGTCCACAAGGACTCCCAGGTCCCTCTCTGCAGACCTGCTTTCCAGCAAGGGCAAAGTAGTCTGAAGAAGGACTTATGTGGCTCCATTTCCTTTGTACTAACAGAGCTGTAACTGTCACCATATCCATATATGCTGGTCACAATTTATGAGGGTTGTTGATAGCCTGGAAACTGAGAAACCAAAAGTCTTGCCTTGTAATGGCAAAAAGTATCCTGGGAGCTGAGGTTATTTAGTTTATCAAAAACTCCAGCATGATAAAGACTTCCCTTAAGTACCTACACTGAGAGTAAAACACGGATAGCAGGTACTTCAATCCAGCTGCCAAAGTTATAACAAGATCCAATCCATACTGGAATTTAGACAAATTAAGGCTAAAACAAAGACAAATTTTTTACAGCTTTCAGACTAATTACTCACTGAGAAAATTTACAATAGCTCCCATTTCATATTCCTAACACTGAAGGTTTAAAACTAGGATGCGATACTCATTTTTAAAAGTGTAATTCAAATAAAAATCTGGTGAAATTTCATGGTTGTTGTTATATGCAGCCAGACTGTGTTCTTCGGGGAACTCTCACTTGAGTGTTTTAAACAACAGTGAATCAATAAAATTGACCTAATAGATGCAGATACATTTAGCTTTGAAAATATTTAAAAGAAGCTCTTAGCATCTGAAGTTCACTAACTTGCCCAAGGTCATAAAGGATGTGTGCAACAAAATCAGACACTAAGTCATAATCTCCAGTGCTCTCAATACATTCTTTCTCACCACTTGGGGACCATTCAGAACCAGCAGTGTAGCCATTCTGAAAATGATGAGAGTTGAAAATAAGCAACAGAAATACAAATGCAGTTGCAAAAGCTTTCGTTTCTGATTCCTTTTCAAACCACTTTTAAGCTGATAAAACAGAATTCAATCCATGCTGAATGCTATGTATGATATGTCTAACTCACTTGGGTGGGTTTGAGGATGTTATTACTTCAAATTAATTGCTCACACCTAACTTCAAAATCTTTAGTTTGCATACTTTATAGCTTTGAGTTTTGTTACAGACTTGCTAAGACATCTTGCCAAGCAGCCCGTCCTCTTTCATGCAATACAGCCTCTACCTAAATGCTTCTTATACAAAAAATCCTTTACTATGCCGAGAGTCAGCATCTCAATGTCCAAAATGGCCCATGATACCTCATGGAGAAGCACTGTCTACTTTATATAAATAATTTCTTTCTTTAATCTGAATGCTTGGCACCATGATACTATCTCTTTCTTTAATTTAAATATAAGGGATTGTCATTCCTTGAAGGATAGTGTGTCTTAATGGTTTATATTTGGCTTGAACTCACACCCAGGCATAAGACAAACATAAAAGAGAATGACATGCAGAACTCAGACTATTGCCCCTGTACTCAGCACTGGTGAGGCCACACCTCGAGTATTGTGTCCAGTTTTGGGCACCTCAACACAAGAGAGATATCGAGGTGCTGGAGCGAGTGCAGAGGAGGGCAACGAAACTGGTGAAGGGCCTGGAGAATAAATCATACAAGGAGAGGCTGAAGGAGCTAGGACTGTTTAGTATGAGGAAGAGGAGGCTGAGGGGAGACCTCATCACTCTCTACAACTACTTGAAAGGACACTGTAGAGAGGTTGGTGCTGGTCTCTTCTCACAGGTAATTAATGATAGAACGAGAGGAAATGGCTTCAAGCTCCAACAGGGTAGGTTTAGACTGAACATTAGGAAGGAGTTCTTCACAGAAAGGGTGGTCGGGCATTGGAATAGGCTGCCCAGGGAGGTGGTTGAGTCCCCATCCCTGGATGCATTTAAGAGACGATTAGATGTGGTGCTGAGGGATATGGTGTAGGGGAGGACTTTGTAGAGTAGGGTAGATGGTTGGACTCGATGATCCCAAGGGTCTCTTCCAACCTAGATGATTCTATGATTCTATGATTCTATGACATTTGGACTAAACACAATGGTACCCAAGATTCTTGTGGTATACCGTGACATGCCCTGTCAAGCACATGGACTTGGACAGATGGCTGGCACCACAGGAAACAGAAACAAGTGTGCAAAGACAACAAAATAAATTTAAAATTGAGCTTTACTACTTTGTTTCCTCAAGTCCACCCACACTTCATATGTTCAAAAAATAAGGTCTCATACAACCTAATTATCTGTCTGCCCAGAGACAATCATGCATTTCACAGGAGCTTTGTGGCACATTTGTTTTATCTCAGCTTTATTCTTTTTTTGTTTGTTAAAAAATGAGCCATTTCCCCTAATTAAAATGCATGAAAACCAGAAAGATAACTGTTCCAGGTGTTTGAGGGTTTTTTTCTAACTTCCTAACAAGAGGTAGTTAGGCAAGAAAACACAGTGGAAAAAGAGAAAAGTGTGATATCAACGTATTTTACAAGCATATTAAAAATTCTCATCCCATGCATCAGTAAAGGTGTAGGTGGCTGGAATCTGTTAGGTATGTAGTAACCTAGCAAGAAAGGGTTACTCAGTTTCTTTCTTCATGTGATGCCAACATAATTGCTCAGTACATTAAAACATTACCTCAAAACATCCCAAATATTTGATAGCATGGGTGTTTCCTCCCCCATAAATGTGGGCTCCAATCAGAACCACTCACCCACAGCCTTCCTGACAAGGAAGCTGGAGACATGAGAATTCATGTGTCAGCCAGCCTGCTAGCCAAATCTGGCTCATCAAGATGGGTAATATACAAAAGAAAGGTCCTTATTTTTCTCTATCCCATATCCAATCCACTGAGCAATTTTTAATTGTGATCAGGAGGGGTTTCATAATTTAGGGCTTGTACTTCAGTATTTCAGTCTAGCACAGTTTATTCAAAACTTACTGGCTTAGTTTATTTTATTTTCAATCTAAGCTGTTATATTACAAAAGCATTACAGAAGATATGAGATATCAGTTTTGGGACCCGGGAGCGTTATTTACAATGCAGGAGACAGATTGTGAACATCCCGTAGCAGAGTTCATATCAGTCCATACTGCTTGTTAGGGATGTTTCTTCTTAAGTGTATTAGTCAAAGGAATGCTTTCAAATGATCCAAAAATACTCAGTTCAACCAGGGGCCGAGGCTGTGCATCCAGAAATGTCACCTTTAACATTTTGGAAGTTGTGTTACCTGAAGAGTCTGTCTGCCCATCTTTCAAGCAACAGGACCTCTTTGTAACCACAGCCTAGGAAGCAGAGTATGCTATGTGAAATAGTAGCTATTTTGTCCTTTCACAAGGCATTTTTATCCTGAAAAGTAGCACTGGGTGAGCAGATCAAAGATTGCTACCATGGAAGGTGCTATCTTATTTTTGGTGTTGTCGTATTTTACCAGGTAAGAAAAGAATGACAGAAGTACCATACGGCATGTGCCTTTGCTCCATTGCTAAAGCACAGCTTGTTGTGCAGCCCACATCCACCAAAGACCTTTAAGAGCTGAGACAAGCAGCACTGAAACAAGCCTTAAGCAGTTCCAGGATCACTAGTGCTTGAAGGCTCTGACCTTAGATGAGGCTGGGGCTCAGCCCCCAACTCAGCCATGATTTTTGGGTGAGCAACTTCATGCTTCAGTATCCTAAAACTGTCAGTCTTGGAATAATCCATACCTACCCCAGTGTCACAAACACTGTTATTCCCTCAGGCAGACTTTTGTAGGTTTAGGAATGCTCTGCTTCCAGGATTTCAAAGCAATTAATTTTAATTTCCAAAGCAAACTTGCCAAATTGCTTAACACAGACCTAGGAACACTGAAAACACAAACTTGTTTGTAGGGTAGTTCATCAGGCACCCAGATAAAAATATGTCCAACCTGACATGTTAAAAAGTAAACATTTTGGGCTCAGTGAACTAGAATTTTCTGCCAAAATAGATTTAGCTGATTTCCAACTATCTCTAACTTTGTAAGTCATAAACATTGAAACTACACTGTTATGGTCAGCTAGGGGCACTTCTGTAGGGCAGTTTATTAGGATGTCTGTCCAAAAGGACAGTATGTATTTTCTAAGTAGATATTTAGAATAAGATTTGAATAGCTGAGGCAACAAATCACTAGGTTTTATTTTCCCTATACAGTGTTTATTTTTTACATTCTGAACTTTTGACAATTGTATCTGTTTCTCTTGAAATATTTTTGTTTGTTTGTTTGGGGTTTTTTTAGTTGTTTTTTTTTGTTTGTTTTGGTTTGGTTTTGGTGTTTTTTTGTTTTGGTTTGGTTTTTTTTGTTTTTGCTGTTGTTGTTGTTTTGGTTTAGTTTTGGGGTTTTTGTTTGTTTTTGTTTGTGTTGTTGTTTTGTTTTGTTTTTTTCTGCTATGTCCAAAAACCCTGTGACATGCAGCAAACAGTTACTGTTGTTTAAATACCTTCTTTATGGTAAGACATCATCCAAACCGGAATATTGCACATCTCTATTACAGGAAAGGACCACTAATAAATAACCACCATCTGAACAAGAGAGTTTATGTAAGATTAGTTACAGAACCAGACTTCAAAGCAGCCTCAATGTGTGCCAAATCTAATGAACACAATTTTTCATGTTACTGTATACTGTACATGATCCAAAGCCCTGCATACACTTTCTGAAGATTAGAAGAAAGTCAGCCATATAATAAACTACATACAAAAACAACAGTGCAAAATCTTGAGTCCCTAACTGATAAAACACATGAAAATAATTCTGACACAGTAGCAAGGATGACTTATTCTGGGTTTGTAACCTGACCTTCTGCCACCCAAGCAAAGGCAGTTGAATCGTTACTGAAACTGTTCCTCTGCTGTGGAATCTTGCAGTCCATTTTTAATCCTAACCAGCATACATTTTGAAACACCACCCTCCAGACAGTGGCATTTGAGGAGCCATTTCACAAGAGTCAACCAGCATAGCTGGGGCAGGGAGGGGACCTGAGAAGCGAAGCTGCTCAGCTGTCCCACTGTCAGCAATCCCTGCTCTTCAAAAGCCAGAGCTTGAGTGGTCTTAGTGATATCACTGCGTTCTATTCTGGTGTATTCAGACTAGGAGCATGTCACATTGAATCTCTGCCTTATCTTTACATTGCTAAAGAGCAGGTTTTTATTCCCAGACCATCACAACAGCTACAGTACTCTAAAAGTGCCATTTGCCTTAGTACAATCACCCATTGCAAAGTAATGCAATCAGGACTTGGCTCTTCTTTTTTATTTTAAGCTGATGAAGCCTCTGGCTGGTGTTACTATGACTCATATCCTCCCATGTCTCAGTGACCATTTTTATGTCACTATTTGAGATTTTTTTATTTATTCTGGAAATGGTATACCCAGCAGATATTTATCAGTTATAATTATTAACTGGCACACCTGACACTCTGCCTACAGGATTAACTAAATTCCTTATAAAAATCCAACAGCTTAAGGAATGAACTTGGAAAAGTGAAATGTGTGGACTGTTAGATGCCAGAAGCTTAATCATTCATGTCTCAGAACAAGCTCAAATGATCAAAGTAACTTTAGGTTGCTGTTATGACGTATCATTCTCATCTACACAATATGTTGCTTTTTGGGTAAAAGTTTACAGGGAAAGTTTTTGTACTTGAAAGTATAAAAAAAAGGTTGCCTATGATTAAAAATGGCAAAAAGATATTAGGAATTTAAACACCTGGACAAGGAAAGTCCATTACAAAGGTAATGTTGATGACAGTGACACATTTCCTAAAACCTAGGCTCAACATCTGCAAGTTTATCTTTTCCTAGTAATTTTTTATATGCATTAGCACACTGATCCTTATTACTGGCTTCCACAACAAGTCATGTTGATTGGAATACTAGGAAAAATTAAGATAAGTAATATAGAAAATATGTTATTCTGATGTTTGCATCTTCGGATTAGCACTCCCTCTGGATTTCCCTTTTTTTTTTAATTATCACTGCACACAAAGTGTAATTTCCTAGGACTGGATACTTTATGTCCTTTAAGAACCATTAATTATAATAATTAAAATCATTTAATAAAAAGTTTATAAGTTCTGATTGCTTGAAATTGAGTCCAGGATGATTTTAAAGTTTGAACTCTGCTATTCCTGTTACGCTGGATGACAGCTGAACTCCATTAATGAATCTAAAAATAAATGGAAATGGAAACAAACATTTCAAAGAAAGCTTCCATTTCTGACATGCCATGCCGAGTACTGCCACAAAGGTATTTATCACTACAAAGGAACATAAAGTGTTATAATGTCCTTTCCTCCAGAAAATTATGATTTGTCAAAAGCAAAATGTTTCTGTAAATATGTGGCTTTTTATAAATATTCCTTGATTTTCTGCTATTGTTCTTGTATTGTTCTTGCCAGTGCTTGGCACAGGCTGCCCTGGTCAGTGTCCCTTGGGCTTACCAACAACCATTCCAGCTACCCATGCCCATGCCGGCTGCAGCAGTCTGGACAGATACCGTGCTCCAGGCACAGGGTTGATGCTTGGTCTTCAAAGCATTTTTTCTCCATGATCTGGATGTGCCTCTTCCATTCGATAGCTCTTCTGTCAAGGTGGGCAGTGTAAATGCTGTGCCAGTATCATTTGGCAGCGCATCATACCATAAAGCATACGTTATTTTTCCAACGTTTGTCATGCCAATAAAGAGTGACCCTCTGGGCAGGGTAATACGCACATGGTGATGATCAAATTTAGAGGCATATTTTCAAGAGTTTTCCTCATAGAGGAACTGCTATAGAGGCTGCCAAACTCCTTTTGACTAGCCAAGGAGGCAGTCCTTATCTATTCTGCATCCACCAGCAGGCTGTAATGCACAGACACATGCCAAGAGACACCTTCAAATAAGTGATGTTTCAACTTGTTGACCACATTTTCAGTATCCTTCACAAACACAGAGTGTTTTCTCTGGTAAGAAACAAAACTCTCACATGCAGGTGTGTTTTAGGATATTTTCCACTGTATTCTCTAAAGATACATAAGTAAATTTCTAAAATAATGTGCCATTTTGAAATGAGAATGTGAAACTCTTTGACTATGATTTTTTTTTTGCTAAAACAATCAGAGAAACTAACACATTGTTATGATTTAAATGCCATTCAAATTTGTAATTGACTGATAGAATAAGTTGAAACTGTCTTCCCAAATTTTATGCTGTTTTAGAAGTCAGCATTCATATAGATTACAATGAAAAATATACTGTGCTTATACCTTCCCCATGAGTTTTTAAGGACTACCAGAAAACCTAAATAGAGAGAGAAAAAAAAAGAGGAATTTGAATTTTTGAAAATAAAATGCAAATATTGTGTGAAACTCTCATGTACTCTCTAGAAACTGCATTGGCTGGTATTTTTAAGATATCAGTTTTAAATTAAACTTGGAAAATCCAAACTTTGAAAAGCAACAGAGTTGAGAAGATGTGGGAATCATGGAAGTATTTATAATGGAATTTCAAATAAAATTATTTTTAAAAATTACATTCCTGTGGACTCAAAAATCTGTTTAGGCTGCAATTGGTTTTGCCCAGATGCTTTTATAAATTTAATTAACTAAAAAACCCCTTTTAAACAGAATACAGATAATGAAACAAGGACCAAGAGTGTTAGGGAAAAAATAGCTACCATATTTCTTGGTGTGTTGAAAAATAAAAAGGCTTCTTGAACAAAAATGCTACTTCCAAACTGATGATTTTCTAGGTTGTAGACTGATATAAATGGAACCTAAGGGAGAAATGGAAGAGCACTGGATTCCTGGCTTAGTGGGGAATTATTCAATTGGATTTTTTTTTCTCTTCTACACTGGAACAAGACCAAAGAAGTCAGCATACCTTACCAAAGAAAATTCTGATGGAAAATATAAAAATCTTCACTTTGTGCTGATGAGTATTTTTTTTCTCAATTAAATTTTCTCACTTCCAAATAAACTTTTAAAATCTCTGTCCCGTTCTAAATCTTTCATAATGCTCAGCTCCCACCATCCAGTGATACAAGGTGAAAGTTGCCTACTTCACATCACAGACAAAATAAAAAAAATCCTTTGGGAACAAGGATGGAAAGAAGGCAGAGAAAAGAAGAGCAAAAGGGAAGGACAAAGAATAAACAGAATTTTCCAGCAACTCTTTCTATAATATTCAGCTACACCCAGTCTTTATTTTTGTTGCTATACCTAGTGGTGCAAATCAAAGCTTTTCACCCTTCATGAAGCTGCTTTGCTTTCTACAGAATGATCTGAAGTGAAGAAACAGGTGTTTTCAAATTCTCAGTTCATATTAATCCCCAAAAACCTCGCAACATCAAACCCGTGCTTTTCTGGTAATCTTTCACTGCTACTTAACCGCCTTTAACACATCTTAAAAAAGTGTTTCCTTTCTCGACTCTGATTTTTTAATCTTTGAAATACAAATGCTTCATGACCAGAATCAGGTTCACAAGCTTGTCAGTAAGTTACAGTGTATTGTGTCTTCTGTACACAATAACTGGCACTGTTAATCTTTTCAGAAAAAAAGGGTTTTCAGCTTTTTCATATCTCATCACTTCATGATATCTTCTTTCGCCTCTCTTGCCTTTGCCAAAGAACAAAGGCATGCAAAATCTTTGTCTTGAGGATCTCTGCCTGTTCTTAAACTCTGTGGAGTTTTTTTCTGCTGAGTTCCAGGGTGTGGAAACAGTAAAATCTCAGTTCAACGCATTCTACTCTATCCGTGCTGGGCTGTTTTGCAGTGACCTCCTTGTTTGATCTGTCACAACCCTCATCTCCACACGCTGCCAATGCAGGCATCCCCTGGCCTGTGATAGCAGTGCGTGCTGGCAGAGGAGGTAGGTGGTGTAATTCTGTAATTGAAATTTCAGGCCTGTAATTCTGATTTTCGATGACAGAGTTACAGAATCACAGAATGTTATGGGGTTGGAAGGGACCTCCGGAGATCATCTAGTCCAACACCCCTGCCAAAGCAGGTCCACCTAGAGCAGGTTGCACAGGAACGTGTCCAGGCGGGGTTTGAATGTCTCCAGAGAGGGAGACTCCACCACCTCCCTGGGCAGCCCATTCCATGGCTTAGGGACCCTGCCACTAAACATTAGCTGCTGCAAAATGACAGATCCAGAAAAAAACAGCAAAACATATACTTACATGAAGCTGTGTATGAAGCTGGCTGGTGCTCTGCCTTGTGCTGAAACAGTCTCAGATGGCATTAAATATCAAAGAAGAATGTCTCTTATCTAAGAGAGATCTGCAAGACATGAACAGTGGATTTAGCTCATCCCAGGATTTCCATGCCTACCTGGATGGAGTGTTGTTTATTTTCCTTTCATAGAGAAGACTATCAGACCCTATGTTTTGAGCTCTGTTACTCTTAAAATATTTAGAGTTTAAAGCTCACAGCAAGTCTATAGTTACTTTTCTTGAGTATGTGTGGACTCAAATAAAATGGTTAAATTTATCAAAAGAATTGGTTTTACAGGCTATAATCCATTACCCCTAAGAGTCATTATCTATCATAGCCAAAGGCAATTTATTAGTGTCAGAGAAAAACTGGCATTCGCCTTGTCAGGCCAAATACTGCACACGCTGTTGCTCAATGAAAAACCCATCATACTCCCCTTAATCAGCAGATAATAGTAAATGAAGACAAAACCCAATGATGTTTCTTTCTTTAGTCACAATTCAAGGAGAAACAAAAAGGCTACAGAATGTGAATATGTAACTGATGCCAAATGCATAGTGCAGCATTTATTTTATAGGCCTGTGATATAAAAGACACCATCAGAAATGAAGGACAACTGATCCAATTGCAAATGGTACATGAGTTACTTTTTGTGATAGCGGAAATCAGTAAGACAGTCAAAAGCAACTGGACTTATAAATGAAACAGGAAAATTAGATCCATTAGGCATACTTTGAGCCTGATCTATTTATTAAGGATTCTGTTTGTATTTTAGTGGATTGACTACTATGTCAATAATGTAACTCTAGATTGATGCCAGTAACAAGATTATTCAAGATTTTTATAGATAGACCCAAGGAAGTTCCAAGTATTTTGACCAATATATTCTGCTGTGGCATCCCTTCGGTAAATGCATCAATTTCTTTGCCTTTTCTTTGGATAAAAACAAATAGCCATAATTTACACAGTACTGTCAACTCAATGCATATTCATTATGGTGCTTTGTGGGAATTCCTATGAACCACAGCCTCTCTGAGCTTTCATGTTTTTAGGAAGTCTGGTTTTGTGCAGGTCCGTCTTTTAGTTGCTGTTTTGACAACAACAATTCATGCTACAGAAGAGATTTTCACTATGCTCCCTCTTTCAAGATATACCTTATAAGGCTTATTTTGTTACCACCTTTCCTTTTTGTCTATTTTGCCTCTGGTTAAACTAAATCCTACAGATGCAAAGGCCTGACAGATTTTGAATTAGCAAAAACAAGCTCAATCTCAGAATATATGATTTAAAAACTGGATTCTGATCAGCGCTCATAAGTTTTACGAGCTCCTCCGAGTAAAAGCACCTCTTCTCACAGAAAACTACAAACTAAATCAAGTCTTTGATTTTGAAGTAGGCTTTATTCACTTCAGTAAATCAAGGGGGAAGTTTAGGCATTTTGGCAATCTATTTGTCTGAAGACAAATTATGTGAAGACATTTAAGCTAAGATAATAATTTGTTCTGGATTTTGTATTCTACTTGCTGAGTTAGGGGAGGAACGGCTTCCAGACAAAGCAAATGCAGGGGGCTCTGCCCTGGAAGACTGCTGCTGGAAGGAAAGCATCACTTTTTTTGGCAGTGGAGCAAAAGTTGCAACTGATATTTCTCAAAACAAACTTCAATCACTGGGCTTTTTTTAATTTAAAAAAAAAAAAAAAAAGAGAGAGAGAGATATAATTTTATGTTAATTCTGTTTTGCTTGAAGAGTTCATCTGTTTTTTACACATCTACCACTGTTCCCACAACGTTTTGCTCATAGACTTATGGTTTGGCTAAGCTGACAAATGGCCGTTAGCATACGTGACTATTTCAAAGCCCATTATGGCTGTGACTTAACACATTGTTCTATAGGAGATGGTGATCTTCCTCCCATCTCCCATACTTGATCTCCAAGGTGAACACCTCTGTTCTTCACCTGGAAGTAGACCCCTCCATGAGCTGACTAAATTCACCCTAATGTGAGAAAGATGGGTTTTTTTTAGTCTGAAAAGGATTTTTAATCTACATTTAGTGAGTTAGCTTTCATCCAAATCTATTCTCTCAGCTGGTTGAATGTGCAGGAAGGAGGTTAAAATCAGAGATTGAATGCATTTAAGCTGCTGTGGAGCCATCAGGAAAGAGTTTCATTTTTTATATCAAAAGTGAATAACCTCTGATTTTCCCCTTTTCTTTTTCAGGAATAATATTACATAGTTTACAGTAAAGGGAGCCTGAGAGATGAATCAGAGCCGTGTCATATTGCAAGAAGCGGTTTTGCTTTTGCATATATATGGAAGGAAATCATGTAACATTATGAACGTTGCACTACCCTGTGAATAAAGCTCACAGAACAACATGCCTACCTACAAAGACTATTTCTGAAAAAGCATTGTTGAAAGTTGTAATAGACATAGAATCATAGAATTATAGAATCATTTAGGTTTGAAAGGAACTTTAATATCATAGAGTCCAAACATTAACACTGCCAAGTCCATCACTAAACCTTGTCCCTAAGCACCACATCTACATGTCTTTTAAATACCTCCAGGGATGATGATTCAACCATTCAACTGTTCATGTGCTTGACAACCCTGTCAGTGAAAAAATTTTTCCTAATATCCAATCTAAACCTCCCCTGGTGCAACTTCAGACCATTTCCTCTTGTCTATTACTTGTTACTTGGGAGAAGAGGCTGACATCCACCTCACTACAACCTCCTTTGAGGCAGAAGAGAGCAACATGAAAGCCTTCTGATAACTATGGATCTGCTCTAAACAAGAGACAATATTTCATTGATTTAAGTACTTTTTTTTTTTTCATTTCAAAAAAAAAGAAGGGTGTTTCTGCCAAAAACTATTGTTTCTTTTTCCAACCACCACATCAGTTGGTCTAATAAAAAACCTCTCTTTTCTAAAAGTCTTTTTTTGGTGGATGACATATGCACCAAAACTGCATTTATGCAAGTCAATAACTGATCACTAACTGAGCGAGGCTGATATAGAATCATAGAATCATAGAGTTGTCTAGGTTGGAAGGGACCTTTAAGATCGTCTAGTCCAACCATCAACCTAACTCTGATAAAAAAACATCACTAAACAGTGTCACTAAGCACTATGCCAACCTGTCTTTTAAATAGCTCCAGGGATGGTGCCTCAACCACTTCCCTGGGCAGCCTATTCCAATACTTAATAACCCTTTCAGGGTAAAAATTTTTTCTAATATCCAATCTGAACCTCCTCTGGCATAACTGCTGGTAAATGATGGAAAGCTGTTCACTGAGCACTTCTGTCAGCTTCCTCAGTACACTCGGGTGGATGCCATCTGGCCCCATAGACTTGTTTATACGCAGGTGTGGGAGCAGATCCCTCACCACCCCTCTTTGGATTATGGGAGCTTCATTCTGCTCCCCACCCTATCTGCTAGCTCAGAGGTCTGTGTACTCAGGGAAAAACCAACTCTACTACTAAAGACTGAGGCAAAGAAGGCATTAAGTATCTCAGCCTTCTCCTCATCCTTTGTCACTGTGTTAACTCCCACATCCAATGGAAGATGGAGATTCTCTTGAGTTTCATTGTTTTTGACATCCAGGGCCAGGTTAAGTTCTAGTTGGGCTTTGGCCTTTCTATCAGAGTTAGGTTGATGGTTGGACTAGATGATCTTAAATGTCCCTTCCAACCTAGACAATTCTGATTCTATCCAATCTGAACTCCCCCGGTGCAACTTGAGGCCATTATCTCTTGTCCTATCTCCTGTGACTTTGGAGAAGAGACCGAACGCCACCTCTCTACAACCTCCTTTCACGTAGTTGTAGAAAGCGATAAGGTCTCCACTCAGCCTCCTTTTGTCTAGGCTGAACAACCCAGCTCCCTCAGCCTCTCCTCATAAGACTTACTCTCCAGACCCCTCACCAGCTCCGTTGCCCTTCTCTGGACCCGCTCCAGCACCTCAATGTCTTTTTTGTGGTAAGGGGCCCAAAACTGGACACAATACTTGAGGTGGGCCATCACCAGTGCCAAGTACAGGGGGACGATCACCAGTCGAGTCCTACTCACCATGCTGTTCCTGATGCAGGCCAAGATGCTGTTGGCCTTCTTGGCCACCTGGACACACTGCTGGCTCATGTTCAGCCAACAGTCGACCAACAACCCCAGGTCCCTTTCTGCTGGGCAACTCTCCAGCCACTCTTCCCTAAGGTTGTATCCCTGCATGGGGTTGTTGTGACCCAAGTGCAGGACCCGGCACTTGGCCTTATTGAACCTCATCCCATTGGCTTCAGCCCATCGATCCAACCTGTCCAAGAGTACTATTGCTACTTTTAGTAGTGCTATTTACCAAAATTTTACCCATAATTTTAAATATTCAGTGATAGAGTGCATTCAAAATATTAATTACTAACTAGATCTGATATAAATTATCATTTTCCAAGAAATAATTGTTGCTATATTCCTTTTTCAGACACAAAGACAATCTGCTATATATCTAAATTACAGTCTTTGATTTTATGCTGTTTAAGAATAAACTGTATTCTGAATCACTCTTTTTTTAATCCTTCATGTATAATTGAAGTTCAAACAATCTGATACTAAATCTTCTGATGTTAAATTTATTCACAATGATAAATCATTGTTCTGCTTCTTAGTCTCATCTGCCAGGATGTGAGAAAATAAATCTAATATAACCATGAATAATTTGAATTACTTGCATGTTTGGAAAACTACTCAACTTAAAAAAAAGAATTTGTTTGCATGATTCAAAAGAAGCCACATTTGTATTCCTTTTAGAAGTATGTTAGACTTTACCAGTAAAAACAGTTTTAAAAGTTATCAACATGACTCATTTTAAGAGAAAAAGTATTTTTAAAGTTGCTCGTATCATAAAATATCAGTTACTCGTACCATAACATACTCAAATATATCTGTGGTACAAAAATAGGTCAGCTTCTAAAATCAGATTGTATGAAGTTACAGATGTATGAAAATCAGTTTGGGCATTCAATAATTGCATTTGGAAACAAATTAGTTACATGCTGTAATTATAGTGTTAAACTACTGACTTCAAATGTCCACAAAGGAGAAGAAAGCACATGTGCTCAAAAGGTTTTTCAAATATTATTAAGCCTAGCGTTGTCTAATTTGATCATGGACTCCATGCTGCTAGCCTTCCTCATGTTAATCCATTTATTTTAAGGGACTCTTCAAAGACTAAACCTTTCAGACTAGCTGAAAGCATTAGTCTTCATTTTGTAGGAAGTTATTATTTAATTGTGTATGTGTCTGTATTGCTGCTTAATATGAAAACAATATATTTTTCTATCCATATATTTGTTTTTGACATTTTGGAGTCTATATCATATTTTTAATCATTTTGATACCTTGTATTAACATTTAAAATAAAAACATTTTAGCTAACTGAAAAGTAAACTAAGTGCAAATGTAAATCCAAATAATCCAGTTAGAAGCTATTTTCAAGTTAGGCAGGAGCCTGCAAATATTATTTTTTTTTATCATGCCTGTATTACAGACGTGAGAGCCTTTCCTAGTTTCCATGTTGATGATAACATCTCACATCTCAGTCTCTGAGGAGGAGCCATCATATTTTTTACTTTAGTCAGGGACAATGATTTCATGTGTTACAATATGCACTAGTCAATAAGTCTAAATGTAATCTATATGACCAGCAGGAGCTACTCCATTTCCTTGTGGGAGAACTTAATGTTCTAACATAAAACCAGCTTTCAAGACAAATTCAGCATGGAATCTAGATCACATTAACTTCCCACAGATCACAGGAAAATATATGAATAAGTGTCATTTAAAAATCAAACTACTGAATACACTGAATTCAGAGCTATCTTACTATATAGTACAGTTAATAGTATAAAACAGTACCATAATGTTATTATATTGCAATATAATATAAGACGTTGGACTGTTTCAAGAGGGGATCTAAACAAGACTTTAAATTCTTTTCAACAAGTGAAAAAAAATATTCAAACAACCAAGAAAAACATAAAAGTGTTCAGCTCACTTCACAGCTTGTCTTTTACAGGCACCTTTCCAACCCACAGAACAGCTGTTGAGCCTTTTGCCCTTTTGAGATCTACCTAAAATATTTCTCCTGTTTTGTAGGAGCATGAGTGCACTTCTTTACAAGTCAGTAGTAGAAACAGAGAGAATTGTGGATGCACAGAGGAAGAAAGAGAAAGGCCCAAATCCAACCCATTCCTGGAAACCGTCAGTGGGGCTTATATCTGGTATTATGTCCATATCATCCACCAAGAGCCTCTTCAGCAGATTTTCTATGTTAAGTTAACTTTCTCTGAAGGTTTTCCAACCAGCGGCTGAAATGAGATATCACTTTCTTACCATACTTACAGCTCCCACCCTCCTCATCTCAATGGCTTCAAATTCAAACAGGTACAGGAGTTAGTCCAGCCAGGGAACAGGATGAGCCCTGTACGGGTAGGGTGCCCTATGGCTGATATGTAGACCCACACTCCAGCCCTGCTTGCTTTACAACATACATAAGCCAGGGACTTCTTTCAGCATATTCTGGTGATAAAAAAGGTACTAATTGCAAGTTTGGGGTGAAAAGATCTTCCACCAAAAAAGTTTAAAGCTCGAGGGGAAGGACAGGGACAGGAAGCCTTGAAGACCAACTAATCCAATGATAAAAAGATTTCTGTGGGATGCAGAATGGTATTACCATAGATTTTTGACCATTTGGGACTCAGTTTGTATCTACTAGTTTGTGGAAACCGTGGAGATAAATATCTTCCTTTTTTTTTTAATTTTTTTTTTAAACTGGATGAGAAAAGGGAATTTTTTTTAAGTCTTAAAAGTTTTAATGAGATAAGAAACATGACTGACTGTGCTCAATAATTTGTCCATCACTGTGCCATTGACATATGAGTATTGTCTCAGAAGATATCATCCTGAAACCTTTCAAAGCCATTCATTTTATTTTAAAGTCCTAAAATCCCTTGGTTTTATCTCTCATCTCAGATGTAAATAGTGTTTTTAGAGCCAGAACCAGGCCAGTTTGAAACATTTTGTTCTCATAGTCAGGAGGGACTAAATTTAAAAGTGCTAGTAAGCCAACACCTGCTACAAGTAAAAGATAGCCCAAACTTTATGCTCCAAATTTATTTTTTCAGTGCATACAGGAGATGTAGTAAATCTCCAATAAGCTGCTCGACAGTTGCTAGGGTAAAACACACATAAAAACCAGTACTACGAGAACAAAGTATCATGATGTGGAAAGAGTAATTCTTTCAATGGATTATTGTTAAGGGACAGTGCAAATTTGTAGGCATTTTAAAATGAAATTTCTTTATACTCAGACTCATTAAGATGTAGAAGCGAACTGTGCAAGTCTGCTTCAGAAGAAACTGAATATAGAGAACGAAAAAATCAGAGGCTGTAGCAATATGTTTGATTCAGAGACGTAGCTGATGAGATCAGACTTATATTTGTACTTCTCAGAAATTATGAGGGCCAGTGAATCATGACATTTCTTTTCTGGCAATGAAATGTACACTTAGTTCTATTGTATGCCCAGAATAAGATTTTAAAGCATTGTGCATGTTTTCTACTTGTTCTCCATGCAAGAGCTAATGTCACACTGAGAGGATGATTCCTTATGTCATTCATAGGCAGAAAAATATATTTTGCTTTAGATATAATTTGAAACTTCACTGTCAAAAATATTAGTTTTTCCATTCTCAATTATTTAAGATTTCTTTGTAATCTTTCTTTTTTATATATTCTTGTACACAGGGCTGCTATGGAGGGTGACATTGCAAAAAAAAGACTTTGTCTGAATAACAGATCCATCTGCATGCAATCACACCACATTATTAACCTTCTAGGTCCCTCCCTGAAGTACTCTCCTGCCAAGATGTCTACCAAAATGAGAAAATCTAGTTAACAGGTTTTCTATGATCACACTCATGATGCTGATAAGTTAGTATTTATTCTTGTATACTCCCTATCCATTTGATTTATCTACCTGTGGACAGAAAGGCATACTCCAGACAACTTTAATACAGACGTGATGGCACAGGCCTCAGTGAAATCTCTTGGATTTGAGGATTCTGGGTATGTGCCCAGGTTACTACTGTATGCTGAAATCAATAGCTAACTTCATTATTATTATTTTTTTTCAGGCTAGTTGTATTTAAGCTGGCATTGTTAATGACAATATGCAATATAATTATGTTTTGCTTCACTGTGAATAAAATCTCTGAGCCTTCAAGACAGAGATAATCTCTTCCTTAGGTATTAGCAGAGAATTTAGCTTTGAATTCTAGGAATTACCCTGCTACTAGTGCTACTGCTCCTAGTAAGAAGAACATGAAGAAGTTTAAAATCTCGAAAACACAATCTAACAGGGAAGCAAGAAAGGAAATAATGTAAATCCATGCTGAGGGCCCCACTTTCAGACTAAATGGAAATTATCAGTACAGTTTTTCATTTTAGTGGATGTGTCATAGTCTCCTGTCAATAGTTTCAGAAACCCCTGGTGTTGTCTCTGACAGGGAAATTTCTGGGTGGCATCTGTTTAAGCAATACTGGAAATAAAATATGTTATTTGTTTTCCTGCTATTCTAACAATAGCCTTGATAACATGCAAATTCCATAGCTTGCAGACATATAAAAAAAGCAAAGCAGATACAGACATATCTGCCCTTTTCTTCTGCTTGCTGCTTAAACTTTGCAGACATACAGTTAATGATCCTGTTCCATCAATTTTAAGTTATAAGGCTCTTCTTTTGAAGCTGTTTCTCATTATTATTATCCTCTTTTGTGGAGGTCAACAAATAAAACAGATATTTGGTTTATAAACAAAGTGCTGAAGTGGTACTTAATGTAGTAGAAACTCAGAGTATTCCCTATAGAAGTAGAGAAAGCTGGACCATGGCACTCCTGTTTCACGTTCTGAGTCCAAGAGAGCCTTTGTTATCTTGGCTGTTCTTTCCCACCAATAATTTTGCCATGATATGTTTTTATCAGGTTTGTATCAGACTCGGGGACAGCTCCTCAGTTAGAGCATATCTGCAGACCCTCTGTAACCGCAGTGGGCTTTTACCATGTATTCATCCCATTTTATGCAGACTCAAAATTAGGCTCATATTTCGCAGTGTTATTATAAATAGGCAAACACGCTGGCTTCATAGGGCCATTCAGAAACTCTTTGTATTTCCTCTTTGGCTCCAATTTCGGTTTATGAGAGCTGTTGTACAGTTTGGCGAGTTAAACATTACACTTCTGCTCCTGACTTCAAAATCTCATGGCTATCAATACGAAGAGCTAATTAACAGAGAAGATCAGCTCTCATCTACCTACAGAAATGCGTGCTTCCACATTCTATTTTGGAATGCCTAGATTTCAACCTGGATGATAACAACATACTATCTAAAAAATATTCTCATGCTTTCTAAAAAGTATCATTACAGCTGGCTTAGAATAACTGCAATATATTTGGGCTTCATTCATTCCTGTATGGATGAAACATTCAAACACAGATATTTTGTTTAAGTAGATACGGATCACAGCTTTCCCCCTCCCTTCTCCCCCCCCAATAACTGCTGTTTATATTTCATTGGAAAATCAAGTTATGAAAATATTTGAAAATTTGAAAACAGACATTTTTTATATGGCAAAACTGTGACAGCTTTTACCCCAGCCTGATAGCAAAAGTATTTCACATGCTTTCTGTTATTACCATGCTCCATATGACAGATTCCCTGGCTAGAATACATCTTCCTGTAATGCACTATTGCCTCCCGCTCCTGGGACTTCTATCTTTAGTGAATCACGGAAGGCTGAGTCTGACTGGAGAACACGACCAGAAGGAGAAAGTGGTGATAGCAGGAAATAACACTGTAACTTCTGTGGCAGAAGCATTTCTAATGGAAATGCATATTTCCAGTGAATTACATGGGATTCCTATGTGAAGTTCTTCAATTTTTTAATTTAAATTTTTCATGTAAGCAGGTCTGTTTTGAAGGAAAATACATTCAATTAAACTTGATTTCCATGAGGAAAATATGACATCGGATTATTTTCTTTTGGTTTTCTCTACAAGGTGTAGATATAACATTACAGGAGAAAACATGGCAGAATTGCTTTGAAAGCTGCTGAACTCTACAGAGTACATTTACAGACGCAGAATAAGCATAAAGTATCCCTTTTCGCATTTATCTGAATCCCCCTCCCATGGCAACTAATTTCCAACACATTCTACATCCTCAACTGTGCTCCCTCAAATCCTAAAGGACATGAAATAGCATCTTCTCTACTGTTCTGAGAGGGACAGGACCTTGTAGGTGTACATGGTCATAGTTTCCATGTAATAAGAATTAATAAAAAAATAATCCCCAAACTTATTTTAAAAGGCATGCAAAAGACTTTCCATAGCAATGTTTGCTGCTTTCACAAAAAAATTAAGACATTATAATATGAATTTTAAAATAACTTAGGGAATGTATTTTAGAATCATACTGAAAAAATGATCTGTTGATCTCTGACAACTACTAAGGACACATTTTCACACTCTTATGTTATTAATTTTGATATAATTTGAAAATATCAAATCACTAATTATAAGCTGATATTATGGAATTAACACTTATTTAAGTGATGAGTGCAAAAGAAAGATATTATTCTCCTGGTCTTCTAACTATAGTTCTTACTATTTTGTTTCTTATGTCTCTGACTCTTAGTATATTGAATTCAACAATCCTCTTCTCCAAGAGCTAGTACAATACAAGAATTTTTACAGACTAGTGCAAAAGTTGGCCTATAATGTATTCCTGGATCTACTCCAAAAACATTGAAGGCAGTAAAAAAGTCTATTAATCTCAGTGGTCTTTGCATTAGCCTCTACAGAAAGTGTGGTGTTGTAGATTTCCTTAGTACAAAAATAATAGAAAAAAGCTTATTTTAATAAAATTCTTGTAATGAAAATCCTTGAAAATATATTATTTTTATTTTAAGGTAGGCTGTTGATTGGTGAATGGCTGTTGATTGTATATGAAAGTTTAAAATCTTTCAAAAGTATTTTCCTCTATAGATTGAAAACCCAAAGACGTGCAAACAATTCCCCCCCACTACCTTCCCTGATGGTTTTTCTTTCAACTATATTTAAAATAATAATAATTTTACTTCCATAACTTTCTAATCCTGGAGCTCCAACAGATCTGTCTTTCCCACTCTTTTTTGGAGATGTCTATCATATTTTAATCATGTGTCAAAGGGTTTTTTTACACATTTTAAAATGTCTTCTGTAATCCTTGTGAAGTCTACAGATTTCAAAACATGTTTTCTTCAACATCTGGAACTGCTTGCTTTAATCCATATTTAGTCAAGCGCTCTGCTGTACAGTGTTTGGTATCTCCACAACATACTAACATTTAGATTTAAAATGTTAGTATTCAATAAGACATTGTATTACGTTATCTTTAAATTATTTCATCTATCACTTTCTTGCCAAGCTGTTCCATACGATACGATGAGGGAGCTAAAATACTCATGACCATCAGTGTCTGTGATAGAATAAGCCAAAACCTTCAGGAAAGGTTTGGACATGACCAGTAAAAGGAATCAGGTATTTGCTGTTCTAAATTGATTCTGAGGAAGCAACTAAGACTATGTGTCCTTCGCTGGAGACATTCAAAACCCTCCTGGATACGTTCCTGTGCAACCTGCTCTAGGTGGACCTGCTTTGGCAGGGGGGTTGGACTAGATGATCTCCAGAGTTTCCTTCCAACGCCATATCATTCTGTGATTCTGTGATTCTCTAATATGAAGATAGAAAGCAATTTGGATGACAGCAGTTCCAACATAAGTGTTTGTAATTGTAGATGAGGTGAAAGAAATTCCTAAATGGTAGTGTTCCAAAATCTCAAGAAAACTGTGAGGGCTCCTGAGGTGGTGCTCCAAGGGGCAACATTGTTCAGATGTTAGCAGTTTTTGAAGATAGGCAATATTAAATGTGAAGGAGAAAACTTCCCTTTTGTTATGTTACCATTACATTATCAAAATGGTACTGCAATAACTTCTATGACTTTTATGCAATGACTTTTAATGACCATGACATTACTTAGCAGTCATATAAAAAGGGGCTTAAGGACAGAGTACTAAGGATACATGGAAAAGCATAGTACAAGGTTGTTGTGAGAAAATAAAGGAAAAATAAAGGACATAATGAAATATACAAAGAAGCATATAAAAATCTTAAAAAATACATTTAAAAGAGTAGAATACAGTAAAGCAGTATAGGCCTCTTTGTAACAAAGACAAACAATAAATTGTTGACATTGAAAAGAATGAATTTGCCTTTTTTTTATCTAAGTTGTTTCAAGATTCTGTAAAAAGGTTAACAATAGCCATACCTTCAGCACTGTTAAAATTAACAACAGCAACATAGATCCACTTAGTATTTAGAGTTTTCAACATGACAAGAAGTATACTGCAAGATTTAGACAGAACTTGACAGAGCAATCTTTAGCAATTGTCTTCAGGAATCCCAGGAGGAAGCATAAAACCTCAAAGATCCTTAATGGGCAAACACAATAGCTATTTTAGAAAGGCATAAAATGAGTGATCTAGGAATTTATAAATAAGCCAGACCAGGTTCAGTTTCAAAAATGATCCTGCAAAAAATCATGCAGAGTTAAAGATGTAAGCATTGAAATATTCTTGATGATAAGAGAAGTAAGGGAGAATGGGAACTGTCAATAAATTATCACACCAATTATATGTATTTTTCTTCTTTAACCTAACTTTTAGACCACCAGATAGGAGACACTAGACTACGCCATAGATGTTAAGCCTTGAGTAAGACTTTATTGTGGCCCAAATTATATTCTTGTAAGCAAAACAGAGAACTAATGTCTGGATGCAGTGATTTTGTAAGATAGGTACTAACTGAAAGATCGCACTCAAAGACCAGTCAAAGACTTTCAGTTGAACTGAAGGACTCTATCAATGGACTCTTCATGTGTTAAGTCTGGAGAGCACACTGGGGAAATGGGGCCCTGAAGTCAACGATTTGGGTCCCCCATGTTGCCAGGACAGGAGTTGGCTGCAGCACGCTGTGATCCTCCTCTTCCCTCAGACCTTGCCTGATACTATTTTCACAGAAATCCAGGAAGAATAAATCTTCCTAGAAAGAATAAAGCAAGAATACAAAAGGGGGAAAACTGGGTAGATACAACTACCACACAAATGTGTCTCAGCTTGGACTGCATCAAAAGTGGAAGATGAGTCATTAGTGTAATGCAGTTATTCAAAAATAGTAAGCATGTTGCATGTAAGACATGAAAAGTCCACAGATCTAGTTATGTTTTGATGGAAGTACATATGTCTAGTGTTGGAATCCACACTTTAAAAGCTGCAGGCGAGCTAGGAGTTGGAAAGAGAGAAGTATGACGGATAAGAAAACAAGATATCTGAACAAAGCATGGATGTGTTGCATTTTTGTATGACCTGGAATAGCAACCAGAAGAGGTGACATGAACATGTCTTTGAAAAGAAGTCAAAGACTGATTATTCCATCTGTGTGTTCCTTATGGGCAGAATGAGCCATAACAACATATTTTGCAGAAAATCTGATTTAGAAGAAATATTAATAAAATTAGTAAAAAATCTTTCTAACTTGAGGTTAGTTAAAGCACTTAGGCAAACTGCATCAGAAGGTCAGCAAATTCCTATCAAACAGGATTTTCAAGGTCTAATTAAGCAAATATTTGGAGGGCATCATGTGTAGGATATGCTTAATTCTGTCTCACAATATAGGATGAATTGCAGGGCTTCTTGCAGTTCCTAGCCCTCCATTTTTATTATTATGTATGTAATGATCTTCCACATCAAATTGTTTTCACAGGCTAAGAAATAATGACCTGAATGTCAAATTATTTACATTGATTCATGCTAATGTAATCAGCTAGGTAACTGATGTTGCTCCTAATAAGACATATCACGGGCAGGAAAAAAACATAATTTTGACCTGCATTAGTTCCTAATTAAATGGAAAAGATACACTCTTTTCCCCGTATTATGATTATTTTAGCTCTCTCCTAGTAGGTAAACATCCATCTTCACGGAGATCTGAGGAACATTTTTGTTCCTTATACACAGCACTCGGAGTGAAAAGAAGATCACACCTAATTTTGTCTTAAGGAATAAAATAAACATTGCAGTGTTTTAGGATTTGTTCTTTTGTTGGCCTTTTTCTCCCTTGCATCAACTGAGAAATGTTTACTGTATAATGCTAGATCACACAACCTTATTGTGTTTCTTGAAGTATGAAATAACCTTTCTTGGTTTCCTGTGTCTAGCAGCTTGCAACATGATGTTCTTTAGTGACAGAACACAAGGTCTTCAAGTAAACGTTGGCTTGTAAGAAGTAAATAGACCTTCCATTTTGCCCAACAGTGAGAAATTTGGCAAAGCCATTCACAAAAGCTGTTTGCCAACAGCAGAGAGGAACACAGGAGCTGCAAAGAATTTAACACTGCCCTCTCTTCCACCTTCAGCCCTTTCAGTGACCAAACGAAATCATGAACAACAGTCATTCATTGATATGCTATGTAACTTGCCTTGGGGTTTTTTTTGATGTATCTTTTTGCACTCTGAGTGAGCCCAGGCCTTAAATAGTAAGCAGTCATAGTCATGTAATCACATACAAGTTTCACCCTCAAGAAACTGTATCTCTTGAGATCATATGTTGCCCACAGCAAACACATAAAGATAGACTTCTTAAGTACTGACAAACTATTTCTTAAATATTATAGGTAACTTCCTCCTCCTTTCCAGCAGTTACTGGATTTTTGTGGGCTAACGGGTTATTTTCATTTGGCACCAGGTTTCTGTGGATGGAGTGGTAAGCCCCTGTCTTCTATAACTTTTATCAAATATTTTCTCACTCTTTGAGAGCTCTGCTTTGCAATCTGTATTTCCAACTGACAGCTTCTACAGCACTGTGGACTTCTCAATACAGAAGTCCTGAATTAAATTATTTTTTAAAATAATGACATTTAGAAAAGCATTAGATTCCAAAGGCATTATCTGCCATATTGGGATATACTTTTATCACCAATCTAAACTTATGTTTCTATCATTTAACTGTAAAGTTAGGAATAGAATATCTAACGTTATCCACCACAGTCAGTAAGATGAAGTCATCATAATTATTACCAGCATAGTAAGAATGTTTTTGTTAGTAAGTGACAGGATATAACAAGGTGTGCTTTGTTGATCTATATTAAGCTCTTTGACTTGCCAGTGGTTACTGAGAGACTTCAGGTGGGGTTTTTTTTTTTCCTTTTCCGTGTATAAGTTGAAATAGCAGTTTTGATAAGTTACTGAAACTCTTTTGTTCCTTTTCTCCATACTCATGCTGGCTCCTAACTATAACCTTCCAATGTGATTTAAATAATTCACAAAGCATGACACCTGCTGATGCCAGGGGAGGATATGCTGGGGAGGCATTGTGGTTTCCATTGGAAACCTTACAAAGCTCTGTAATATTACAGGGGAACATAACTCATTAGCCTGTTTTGCTTTGAGTGTTAAGAGTTTTATGAAGCCAGAACTCCCAGAGTGAGCCTGAGGAACAAAAGAAAAAGCTTACATGGAGTTCAGCAAGCCACTTGATGATTGTCACACAGCTCTGTTAATGACTACTGAAGTTTTCAAAACCTTGGGTCAGAACTAATTTCTGCCAGTCCACATGTATTTTCCATTGGCTTCATTAGTGCTGGGAAGAGGAGGGTGGAATTCTAGTTAATATATTTGGGGTTGCACGTGTTGTCTGTGTTTTTTCCATTGGATGTGGTCCTACTTGTCCTTCAGAAACTCAGTGGAGCAAATTTAGAGATGTTCTTATTGCCAAGGAATCTTGATTCATTGACTTCTGCATTTTCTCCCACTAGCAAAGAAAACCTATATTTTGAAAATTTGAAAACCCTCATCTCTGACCGTCACATGCATTCGCTTTATCTTTGGGACTGTGTGGCTGTACTGCAACTCAGGAAAACTTTACATTGTGGTGAATAAAGCAGCTTCTGCCTCCACCGTTATCTTGACTGGGGGGCACCATCAGTGGTTTCTGGGTCACTGCAATTTTTTCTGGACAACCCATAATTACCTTCACAAGTACAGATTTAGGTTTTTCTATGGCCACAACATTTATTTCATTTTGCAACAGCCCCCTTCAAAAGTTCAGCAACTGCCTTAGAGTATCAGAGAAATGGAAAGGACCCTCAAGTCTGTAACTGATTGCCCACTAATGTGAAGACTGATTCCTGCTGTTTTGTAGAAAGAAGGCACCGCAGTTCGAAAAAAACACAGAAGCAGGAAGCACTATTATAAAAACACCCATCAGTGGCACTGTTCATACCTATCAGATATTGATATACCTATTGTATACTGTTCACATCAGGATGACAGGCCTGATTCTTCATGGGAAATTGTGTTGAATAATTGTATTTTGTAGGTCATAAATATCTTAGAATGTGAGATTCTTCTTGCCTTAGTCACATATAGCTGTTATTTTCTGTTTAATGACTACCTCTGTCTCCTGTTTTTAATACAGACATCTGTATTTTGTTGGCAAGAAATGTTTTCTCTCAGTGAATCATTGTCCAGAAGCAGGAATTTCATTAACATGTGAAAGCAGTAAATTTTTTATGAAAGTTGAAATAGAGAATAGTGCTGGTTTTGGTATTTTTTCCTTGTAAATGGAAGAGCTTCTTATTTTTTAACTGTAATTGTTATATTTCATTCTGGAATTTTTCACCAAATAAAAAATTAAAAATAAAAAATTAAAATTAAACAAAAACTAAACTAAACTAAAATAAAATAAAATAAATAAAAATAAGTTCTGTGTTCAGCAATATTTATAATGTAAATAAATAAATAAAAAGGAGATAAGCAATTTCTTTCAAAAGGAAAGATGCAAATCATACATACAAAGTGAATATGTTTTCCTTCACTCATTATTTCCATATTTCTTTTAGGCATAAAGGGGCAGGAGGCCAAAAAAAAGAGCTACAGTCATAAATGCAGTAAGAAGATCTTTTACTTTTCTCCCTTTAAAGAGGCACCGAACCAGAAAGCAATTTCTACAGATATTCTGCCCTCGGCAATAGCAAAACATGTAGTACTGGTATTTCGCAAAATACAATGCATTTCCAGACTTCTTTAGTAAAATGGACATGAAGACACTTTTTAAATATGATCTTCACCAGCACCATTCAGGGCTATAATTTTTTTTTTGTTTGTTTTATTTCAGTGTGTTTCATCATTCAACAGCCTAGGAATAGAGTTAACATGCTGGTGTAACCCATGCTTGGGTAAGCTGCAAAAATACTTCCATTAGAAAACAACCTGACTCCCTAAGGGCAGGCCAGTAAAATACATCTAGTGTTGCACAATTGTGGAACAACACTAAAAATTTGGGCATGAGTTATCTAGACAGAAGCCATGTCTGCTTTGATCTTCCCTTCGGGTTTGGTTCATTGCCTTCAGAAGTTTTATTCAAATATATATAGGGTATTTTTTTGGTGTTCATTCTTAATATTTTGGATGCAACTGTGGTGTGATAATACATGATGCTGTCTCACATTTTCACATTAGCTTACAGTTCATATTTTTAGATGATCATTTGCATGTACAAATCTTTGAACAAGAGGATTCCTGTATGTGAATGTAGAACCCTGTATGTGGGTTCTTAAAAAACAACACCCTAATCTTATCTCAGCTCCTGTAGTTAACAATGTTTTACACCCAGAACCTCTCTCATTATCGCTACCAGTTCTCCAAATTTTTATCTCTATAAAAATTTGAAAAGCTGACTGTGAGAAGGAAATAGAACTGTCCTTTGCAATTCTACAAAACTACAAACTAAAATTCTCTTCAAAAAATTGATTAGAAAACAAAATAAATTTCTTTCCTGATATCATCATAGCTATAACATTTAGAGTCTCATAGTGCTGGTAAGTGGTTTATCCTTGACCAGGCTGCCTGGCTGTCCAGCTGAGAGAGAACTTCCTTTCCTTTCATTAGAAAATGCAACCTTTTAACAATTAATTTTTTAAAAAGTTTCATTATTTTGGTATATATTCCCATTTAACCAAACATTGACTAGTAACTGCAAACTTTTTATCTGTTCTTATTTTTGTATGCCATCAGTGATTTTTTTTTTTCTTTCTCAATATGTTATTTGCTGTAGTTTATACCATTTCCCTGGGACAGCCTCGGGACTGATATTGTCTGCCAGACAGCCCTGTTTTGTTCCATACATTTTGCCTGGGGCCAGATGATGATCATTGATTCTTTCCAAATTTCTGTCACAATGTTTGTCCTCTGATTGTGCTGAACTAAATAAATTATTAAGAGCTACTAGTGAAAGGCCTTCACTTACCTCTGTGTAGAGCAAAGAATATGTCAATTACATTTTGTCAGAAACACGTTTGCAGGTTTTAGCTGGCTTTAGAGCAGGAGGCACTGCAAATGATTAGGCAGTGTGGTTTTCACAATTAAGAATATATTTGTGGTTAGGAGATCTTGCATCAGCTTTCTCACTGTCCTTGCTAAGGCTATTATTTCACCCAATTGCTGACATGTCAAAAGTCCCCGCAGAGTCTTTCTATTTCATTTTTCCCCCCTATCTTTCATTGCTATTTTTAAACTGGCATTACTCCCTGCATTCACAGGTGATGAGGCCAAAAGGTCTGCAGGGCAGCGTGGGGCATCCGTGGTGGCCCTGGGGAGGCTGCATGCTCGCGGCAGGAGCACCAGGCTGATCCCTGCTTCATGGTCATGCTGCTCGCCTCAGAGTCTGACTCTGAATTTCTTTATTGTTAAAATAATTAAAAAAAAACCAAAAGAAAATATTTTAAATGTATAAAGTTTGAACATTAAGCTACACAAACTAGGATATAAAAGCACAGTAAATGATAGATCAAAATGTGCTTTAAAATTTTCATAATTACTTTCAAGCGAATAAAGACTACGTTTGCAAAAATAGGTCTACACAAATATCTCGCAATGGATATTGGTGACTTCAATATGAAATAAATAAAGTTAACTGTTGGCTCTCTAAAGTGTTATAACATTTATTCTTAGGATAATGAGGCATTTCCATGACTTTATTTATGAGCATATTTGCCAAGTGACTAATAGAATTATCCCCACAGAAATAAAAAAAAATCTATGAAGAAAAATCTAACCAACATAGTTGCTCTGAATTTCAAGAACAACAGACAACTCAAATATACTCTGCTTCAAGGAATATCAGTAATACTCAAGTCCAAAAAAGAACAGTGCAAATGCATATGAGAAAATTAGTATCACCAAATATACACTGCAGAGCATATAAACATTGTTATTATAGCCAAACTATGGTCATTCACGCACAGTTAGTTCATTTATTCATCTCATATTGATGCAATAGATCAACATATATATAATCTTCTTACAATAGGCACTTCCCTGCAAATAGATGACAAATTTAAATGTGTAAGTGAGAGAGCAGGTAAATACTAAGCAGTGTTTGGTGTTGCCTGTTTTACAGCTCATTAAGGGGGTCCAGAAAAAATCCTAAACTGTGTGGGTAGTTGAAGTCTAGTGTTCAGTATCATTCCCTGACTTTCTTTTATTTAATACATTTTCCACCATGATTATATTAATTGTGCTACTGTATATATATCACTATTTTAAAAACAGTAGAAGGAAAAGACACGATAGTTTTTATCTGTGAAGCTCTGAGTATTTTTGCACGGTCAAAAACCTTAGGTCTTAATTGCACTCCTGGGCCATTGCCCATGGATTGTCCATATAGCATTAAAGTTGTATGATGTTTGAGTTTCTTTTTTGAGTGTTCCTCTCACAGCAAAACTCAGCACGGCAGGATGGCTGTGGAGGGACCTGCGCTGGCTTCCTGCCCTCCTCACCAACACTGTCCCAGCAAGGTTTGCACCTCTAAGCACCCATCTGTGACTTCATGTCACACCCCTGGACACTCAACTTACACCTCTGTTTCTTGCCACAAAAAATAGTACTGCAGCACAGCCCTGAGATTGTTTTGGATGCTTCAAAAGGGGAAGGGGTAGGTGGGAGGACAAATTCCCCAAACCCTCTGATCTAAAAGAAACCCAAGCAAGTACAATCCAATCACTACGGTTTACATTTGCTAGTACATGCACAGATTCTGTGATCATGTCCTCTGTTTAAAAATATAGATGCTCTCTGTGTATCATTAATGGCATAAGATGAAACCTTACCAAACTCCCATTATAAATATAGGGCTATTAGTTGAACAAAACAGTTTGATGTCACCCACAGACATGTCTTCAAACAGATTGGGTACCAGTCTGGGAAACACATTTGTTAAAGTCTGGGTCCTTCTAGATGATGGGCTGGAGGTTGCCTAATGAAGATTAATGAATCTTTAACTGCAGGTGGGACACCAAGACATAGGACAAAATGCTAGAATTGAAACACTGTCAATTTATTATGTAAAGAGACATTAATCACAGGAAGGCATACTATAAATTTTTCCTTCAGCTTCTCTGTCATTTTCTGATGGATTTATTTTTTATTAGACACATACTTTTACAGGTGATAGACAGAAAATTGCCAATGTTCAGAGTTTGGATCATGTCCTGCTATCACAAAAGATTTATTTCTCAGATGAAACTGGCAAGGTGCAGCAGACAGTGACTGAGACCATTTGTTGCCAAGAAATAAAATATTTTATAAATCCATGTACAATATAGAGCTAGCATTCCAGGCAAGGCAATTCTGGATTAAGCTGATTTCCTCCCAACCTTCCTGTGAGCTTCAGTAGCTTTGAAAAGCATTTCTGAAAATACATCTGAAAATAACATTTCAAAGCAACATGTCAAACAAACGTCCAAAATTAAAAAGTATTTTTGGAGCATACCTAGGAAGGTCTGCTGAGTTTGACTTTCAGTATTACTGGTTCTGTTCCTGGGAGAAAAATTTCCTCACCTAAACAGTTTTTGATATTTTAGTGCAAGCCAGTTAAGTTGGGAGAGAGTATATCAGTGCAAAAAAAACCCTAGAATAATTCTGATTCCTTGAAAGAAAATAGTCCTCTATATAACCACAGAATCACAGAATTGTCAGAGTTGGAAGGGACCTCTAGAGATGATCTAGTCCAACTCCCCTGCTAAGCAGGATTGCTCAGAGCACATCACTCAGGACTGCATCAAGGTGGGTCTTGAAATTCTCCAGGGAAGGGGACTCCACAACGTCCCTGGGCAGCCTGTTCCAGGGCTCTGTCACCCTCACCAGAAAGAAGATTTTCCTCATATTTGAATGGAACTTTCTATGCTCCAGCTTGTGCCTCTTGCCCCTCGTCCTATTGCTGGGAACCACTGAAAAGAGTCTGGCTCCATCATCCTTCAACCAACCCCTTAGATACTTGTAAACATAGATGAGGTCTCCCCTCAGTCTTCTCTTCTCGAGGCTAAAGAGCCCCAGCTCTTTGAGCCTTTTCTCGTAAGGGAGGTGCTCTAATCCCTTAATCATCTTGTTTGCCCTTGTTGGACTCTCTCCAGTAGTTCCCTGTCTCTCTTGGACTGGGGAGCCCAGAACTGGATGCAGTATTCCAGTTGTGGCCTCACCAGTGCAGAGTAGAGGGGGAGAATGACCTCCCTCGACCTGCTGGCCACACTTGTCCCTATGCAGCCCAGGATTCCATTGGCCCTCTTGGCAACAAGGGCACCTTGCTGGCTCATGGAAAGTTTGCTATCCACTAGGAGTCCCGGATCCTTCTCCACAGTAGTGCTTTGCAGAAGATCCACCCCTAACCTTATATTAGTGCCTGGGGTTCTTCCTCTCCAGGTGCAGGACCCTATATTTGCCCTTGTTGAACCTCATTAGGTTCTTCTCTGCCCACCTCTCCAGCCTGTCCAGGTCATACTGGATGGCGGCACAGCCCTCTGGAGTGTTGGCCAGCCCTCCCAGTTTGGTATTGTCAGCGAACTTGCTGAGGATACACCCTGTCCCCTCGTCCAGGTCATTGATGACTATGTTGAACAGGACTGGGCTGAGTATTGACCCCTGGGGGACACCACTGGTTACAGGCCTCCAACTTGACCCTGCTCCATTAATGACAACTCCCTGAGTTCCGTCACACAGCCAGGACTCAATCCACCTTACTGCCCCCTCATCTAACCCACATTTCCCTAATTTTCTAATGAGGATTTTATGGGAGACAGTGACAAAAGCCTTGCTGACGTCAAGGTAGACGACATCTGCTGCTCTCCCCTCATCCAGCCATCCAGTTATAACATCATAGAAGGTTATCAGATTGGTGAAGCATGGTAATATTTGAATCCAGAATTAAAAAGCCAGGGAAGTTCAGGCATGTGTGATTTAGTGCTCCTAGCAGGGTTATTAATAAAACATTTTGGGCTTCTAAAATAGTTTTCTCTATCTTCTTGTAATAAAGAAATAACTACAGTTACAGTGTGTGCTGTAACTACAGTACAGCACGCACTGCCCACAGTGCATGTTTTTTTTAGTATTACAAGAGAAAAAAAAGAGGGAAATTTGGATTAAATCTATACAAAGAAGAGGATTTTCTCTGCTGTAGTTACTTGGTAGGAGAGTATAGCTTGGATGGTCGAGTCCCAGCTTGGACAGAGAGTGTAGCAGGCAGCTGAGAGCTGGCTGTGGATGCTGGGGAGGGAGGGAGTGACCCAGCTGCAGGTCCCCATGTCCTTGACTGCCCAAAGGGCTCCTGAAGGGACAGGGGGATGCAGCCAGCTACGCTGGTGACTGTGGATGGAGAAGCCTAGCCCACTGAGCTGGGGTGGTGCCCATGGCTATGTGCTGCCTTGCAGGAATCCAAAGGGATTTGAAAAATGTTTCAGACCCATCCTGCCATTTGACTGTCACTGCCTGGTGCTTGAATGATGACTGGCAAGGCTCTGGCAAGGTTGCCAAGACAGTAGAGCTACTATTATCTGTGTTATGGAGCTGATGCAGAGTCACTCCAAACAAGAGATAAAAAGGAGATAAAGGAGAAGTCTGTTGAACATCTCAGATTGCATGCATATCAGTGCAAGAAGCATAGGTTGAAATAAAAAAGAAAAAAAAAAAAGCCTTAGAAAGATAGAAGCCAATTCTTTAATTGGCTTATCAGACACTGAGAAGAATAATAGAAGTGTACAGCTTGATCATTGTGCTGATTTTAGCTGGGGTAGAGTAAATTTTCTTCATAGTAGCTAGTACAAGGCTGTGTTTTGGATTTTTGCTGAAAATGTTGCTGATAATACAGAGATGTTTTCGTTATTGCTGAGCAGTGCTTACGTAGAGTCAAGGCCTTTTCTGATTCTCACATGGTCCCACCAGGGAGGAGGCTGGGAGTACACAAGAAGTTGGGAGTAAGGGTTAAGTAAGGTGATCCATTCATATAGGTAAGGCTGGTAAATTGTCATTGGGAAAGATGACACGTCACAATTTAGCCCCTACCTACTATCACTCCTAACCTTTACTCAAGCTTTTTTCACCCACATGACCTCTCCTTCCTTCCTTCCTCCACAGGATCATGACTTCTGCAAAAATCAGTTTACTAACAGTACGATTGAGTTTATACAACAGCTTGTGCAATTACAAGAGGAGTAATTAGTCTAAACTTGAGGACAATTTAGTCTAGGACTTAGTCTAGACTTGAGGACTTTTTTCTATCAACACTGAGAACTGAGTGCTAGTCTGTTTTAGGTGGCAGGACTATGGTATTTCCACCTTAAAAACAGTATAGAGCTGCATAAGAATCTGTCAGGCATAGTTCACTGGTGGTCAGTTCTGCTCTGGGATGCTTTAGATTCATAGAATCATAGAATCATATGGGGTTGGAAGGGACCTCTGAAGATCATCTAGTCCAACCCCCCCGCCAAAGCAGGTCCACCTAGAACAGGTTGCACAGGAACTTGTCCAGGCGGGTTTGGAATGTCTTCAGAGAAGGAGACTCCACCACCTCTCTGAGCAGCTTGTTCCAGTGCTCTACCACTCTCAGTAAAGAAGTTCCTCCTCACGTTTAGGTGGAACTTCTTATATTCAAATTTTTGCCCATTTCCTCTTGTCCTGTCACTGGGAACCACTGAGAAAAGACCAGCCCCATCCTCCTGACACCCTCCCTTTAAGTATTTGTATGCATTGATTAGATCCCCCCTAAGTCTTCTCTTCTCAAGACTAAAAGACTCAAGTCCTGAGGGACTCTCCTCATAAGGGAGATGCCCCAGGCCCCTAATCATCTTTGTGGCCCTTTGCTGTATCCTCTCCAGCAGTTGCCTGTCCTTCTTGAACTGGGGAGCCCAGAACTGGACACAGTACTCCAGATGGGGTCTCACCAGGGCAGAGTAGAGGGGAAGGGTAACCTCCCTTGACAGGTTCTCCACACTCTTCTTGATGCCATTGCCACTCTTCTTGATGCAGGATGCCATTTGCCTTCTTGGCCACAAGGGCACATTGCTGGCTCATGGTCATCCTATTGTCCACAAGAACTCCCAGGTTTTTTTCTTCAGAGCTGCTCTCCAGCAGATCATCCCCCAACCTGTACTGGTGCTTGGGGTTATTTCTCCCCAGGTGCAGCACCCTACACTTGCCCTTGTTGAATTTCATTAGGTTTCTCTCTGCCCAATCCCCTGACTTCTACTCCTTCTGGCAGGTTTGGAAAGCCCCTTTCCAGTGAGACCTTGTGGTCACCGACCCTGACGTGTTCAGGACTCACAGGAGTCCTAACGCAGAGTCTGAAACTGAGTTTCCTGCCATTTTTATAGTCTTTTCCTCATTTCACATAATTGTCGGTAGCTGTGTTTTATTTTGAAGACCTTGCCGGATGAAGCTGAAAACAGACCTGAGCACACCTCTCAGCTCCTCCAGCATCATTGTGCCTCCTGGGGCTGCTGTGCTCTCTCTGGCGCCAGCAGCCCTCGCCTGTGGATGAAACACAGTGACAGAGTGAGCAGTCTCCCACATCAGGAAAAAATTAAGGACACTTTTTCACCATGATTAGAGTCCTATTTCCTGTCTAACAGCACAAATCAAAACCAGTGCTATCTGGCACCAGTGCTATCTTCTCATGGGGCAGAGACAGTTGTAGAAGGAAGAACTGGGAAACATAAGGCTGTGCTCTGTGAAGAGGATTTCTACCTCATTCCCCTCCTGAAGGATTTCTCTAAAGGCCAAGAACAATCTAACCATACATTCTTTGCATCATATTTTTTGTTTACCGAATGAAAATGCTGTGATATCCTCCTTTTCACTATACATTGGCCATTTCTTTTCACTAACACTACCCTATTAAGGCTAGTCATGCAAAAGGTTACTTTTAAAACATTTATTGCCTCTAAATATATGTATTTCATGAGCCATCAGACCTCAGCAGTTTTCCCAGATAGAAACAAGCTGTTGAAGTGTCATTATTTTTTTTTTTGAAACAACTGTCAAATTTAGCATTTTAGATGGTCGATATTGACTGTTTTGGAAACCATTGTTTAGGAGAAGAAACATGAAAAATGTTCTTTATTCCAGTATGAAGTATGAAAGTAGCTACTGCATAGGAATTTTTTTCTAGGGTGACAGATGAAACATTTCTTACGTTATGATGTGATTTAACTTTAAAACTAAATGCTGGCAAATACAAATATTTAAGCAGAGGGCAAGATCTCTATAGACATATAATTGTTACAAAAGTCACAACAAGGAAAGAAAACAGGATCTCAATGACTAGAAAATTTGATTTCTCTGTAGTTCAAGCAATCTCTTCAGTTTTGGGAAATTATTCATAAATATTAATATGCATAATCAACCTGAAGATTCTGAAAATCCTGACAGTCCTTGCACAAATGATACAATTACACAGAGAAGTATTTCCACCCACAAAATTATCTGAGGGGGAAAAAATATATTTCTAGCAAGTTGTTAAATACTACATTATGTATTTGTATTTAGGCAAAGTCTTTAGGTAGCTGTGGTGAAAACTGTAAAATATCAGTGAAAATGCCAGCATTAGATTATATTTGATAAAGGATATGATGTCAACCAATGTCTAGAAGGCAGTTATTGATAAAGCTTTTGGATTTTCATATTCAGATCATTTTTTCCCATGTCTTCAAGTCCTCTTTCCTTGAAGTCCCACTGAACAAAATCAGGGTTAACTTTTACGAGTCCTTATTTTCAACAGTGTTGTGCTAGTTTACACTAACATAGACTATTCTATTGCACTAATTATCCTTTGTTTAGTGAATACACTTATTTATTACCATCCTTTTACAGTAACAACATGTATAACTTCAGTAGCATTCCAAATAGTCTTTATGCTTGACTTCATATTATCAGAACAGCTGCTTCAAGTATTTCTCTCCCCTAGAGAAGCATCATGAGTAAAGTTGGATGACTATTAGAAACACATGGTCATTATCTCTCATTCTGATATTAAAAATGTATTTGCATTAACTGCATCTTCTCCTTTTGTGTGCTTATCTCCATGATCATTCTAGCTATTGTATTCATAGTCAGGAATTTTCAGATATTAAGTGAATATAAGAAAAGGCAATTGAGTATTTACAAAAACTAGATACTCAAGATTGATATGGAATGAACTAGAATTATTGTATAGAAATATTAAGGAACTGATTTTGAGTAAAAAATCAATTTCAAAGAGAAGAAGTAGTTATGTCAATATTTTTCTCAGTTCTGTCTCTGATGTCTGAGTAACAGTGGTTGTAGAGTCTTTAAAGATCTTGAGAAAGGCAATCCACTAACTCCTAACTCCACTAGACTCCCTAGAGAGTGTGTAGAATGAGATGGTACGGCTCCAAATGATATTTACCTCATATTCTGTTGCCTCATGGAAATCTTGACCTGAAAAATGGTGCCATGAAATGCAGCTACTCCCTTATTGTTTGTTTCTTCATTGCTCAATGTCTGACAGGTCTAAATTTTCTTACTGGAAGATGTACTACCCCTTGATCAACAGACCTTGTGTAGGTTACAGGCCCAGGAGGCACAAATCGTAGCTGCCTGCTGAAGTCCTCACTTCAGTTGTGGCACAGTTTTGTGAGTGTTGCAGAAGGGACCAATCCCCCCCCACACTCCATAGACCATGCAATGACTAGAAAATGAAAGGACTCATAGTTTATCAAGCACATTGGATCTTGACCAAAAGGATGCAGCCGAGATTATGTTACTCAGCTTACTCCATACACTTATGGACATGAGGTTTCTAAATTCCTCCTTCCAAGCTGCAATATTGCTTACTTTTCCTTTCCCAGCAGCCCATGTTTGGCTGTGTTTCTGTGGGCTATAAGGATGAGATTCATTGCAGACGTTTACATGAAGGTTAAGAGCCATGTTCTGTCCTTGTAGTCGTTGAGGAGAAAAAGGCATCCCTATGGTAAGATGCATCTCATCTATGAAAATATATTGTCTAAGCGTTTTGTTTACACTATTGCAGTGAAGCAAGAAAGTATCTCATACAGACATCTGTACTGTAGCTGCTTAATATATGATGAGGCGGATCTCACCGGAGGTCTTAGGACCTTCATAGAAACTAGGCACCCATAGAAGAAGGATCTGAGCACCATATTAAGTGCTGAGTTATCCTAAGATACAGAGGCCTTGGGGTCTTGAGGAGATGACAGTTCAACTGTGACAGATCTCTACTCTCTTGACCCCCAGTACTGACCCCACCACAGCACTGATGGAAAAGAAACTCTTGTTGTGTAAATCAAACAGCCTTCCCACATCAAGGGCAGCAGTGACCAGAGGCAGGGAACAGACAGAGCAAAACTCTTCTCCCTCTCTCCCATGCAGTCAGTCAACAAGGGATGAGGGGCTAAAGCTCTGTGCACTAAGAATACCCAGAGCAATTATATCCTGCATTAGAGACTTTTACCAAAAAAATCAATGACTGACTGATAGCTGAATGACTATTTTATGGCGAGTGCAGTGCCAGAAAAGATACTGAACTGAAATAAAATACTGACCAGCTTCTGTCCTTTAATAAAAAAATACCTACAAACATAACACCTACACGTGCAATTTTTTTCAATATGATCTTACATGATTTTTGTTCTTCAACACAGAACTGAGCATGAAACTCAACGAAGTGTGTGAGATAAGAAATAAAAGACAGGAGGGTAAAATTAACTCTTCGTGTGAGCCTATTTTATGGCTGACGCAGGTGTGTATGAGTAAAACGATGTGCACCTTAACACATCTGTGCGACGACTGCAAATTGTCTCCACAGCACCATCTATCGGTCTTTCCTTGGCTGTAAATCATACGACGGAAAATACACATGTAGAAACTATACACCTCAGGGCTGAGGCAATATAGCCATATTCTCCTTGTTCTTGTTCCTCCCCCTGCCCTGACCGGCTTCTCTTCAGCTAATAATTATGGGCACAACACATTGGAGTAACTGGGTAATATAAATAGTATCAATTTATTTTAGGATAAATAGAAGCTCGCTCTCTCAGCATTGCTCATTAAGTA
Source organism: Tringa tobata (assembly GCA_033628505.1). NCBI lineage: Eukaryota > Metazoa > Chordata > Aves > Charadriiformes > Scolopacidae > Tringa > Tringa tobata. The sequence goes on from JAHREE010000294.1 coordinate 1,520,180, forward strand.
ATGTTCTGAAAATCTATGCAACAAATTATCTTGCTTTGCAGTTATACATAATCAAATGTGAAGAAAATTTCCTTACAAATTTAACGTCACTTGGAGAATATAATACCAGAAGTGTTGCTAAAAACTGCATTAAGCAATTTGAAATCCAGGAAGCCAATTTCATATTGTTCTGTCACACATTCACACACACACAAAATTAAGAAAAAAAAATCAGAAAGGTACAAAAGCACTATAAAATGATAATAATAAAAACATGAGTCAGTTCATTTAGATTTAATTTCTGCCTACCTATATACAAGCATAAAAGATCGGGCAAAAGAAATTGTTTCTAATTGTTAAAGGAAAGTAACTTCAGTCTTGAAACATCCTTTGATATCTTCCTGATACCGTCTGGCTCTCTTGATGTCATCAGCATGACCTGTCATAAAAAGTATATATATGATCATTATGCTTAACTATTAATGAGTCTTAGTATGCATGCAAGACCGGTTATAAGCAATCCTTTATACACAGAAATAATCTTCTTCCAGCACTCTACATTCATGAAATCATCTAAAATAAAGATTAACTATTTTTATCTAAAATGCAGAATCAGTGCAGCATCCGTTCTAGGCAAATCCCCTATTGTTATTGTTGTTACTACTTACAGGGCGTTTAATGGTTTTACAGGTATTTATGATTGCTTCCCAGATACTAAATGCACAATCATAATGGTGTGATAAAGAAAGGTGATTGCAACATCATAAGTAAGAAAATTGAGTCTCAGAAACAGCACAAAAGAGGTATTTACAATGTAGGAAAAGAACTGATGTCTCGAGCCTGAATATCTTCCATCCCTGACAAGTTCTAGCGTCCTTCTGCAAAATCAGTGAATTTTATTCTCTGACTCAGGTTCTACACGCTCTCAACACAGCCCACCACCTAACTGAACTGTTGTTATTCTGCAGATTGTAGGAAAGATATCACTAATATACTGTAAATTCAGACATTTTTAAAAACACCTCCCTTTCTTAAACACATTAAAAGCATTACTCTCCTATCTGTCTGGCAGAGAGAGAAGGAGAATTATTATGGTTTTTTAAAGACTTGGGTAACTAGCCTGTGATTTGCATTTAAAAAAGAGTTCCAAATAGAGGTCAAGGAAAAAATCTGTATGCTTTATTAAAATGTTAGTTGAAAAAAAAATGGAAGTGATAAAAATGTCAAAAAGCACCTTTAGGACAGGATTTGGTTGCCTGGTGCCATTTCAGGCAGTTGCTCCTTTGTGTGGGTGAGGATCTGCTGTCAGGCTGGGGTTACATCTGCCGGCCCTGCTTGGGCCTTTGAGACACTCTGAGGAATCTAAAATATGATTGAATTCTTCATTTAAAGTCCTATTGTCTTAAACCACAATGGGGACAAGCCAAATTTCTGTGCTTGCACGCACTAGTGCCCTGCTGGCTTTTATGGGACCTTGTGCAAAGGGAAGAATTCCCCCTTTTCAGACAGAAAGGCCAGGGCAGAAACTGTATTTGCTCTCTTAAGCTACATATGTTTCCAAAGTTGAATCACACTGATCAAATGGCATCTGAGAGTGCAAACAGATTGACTGCATGTCTGTCTTAAAAGCATGAAAACTCAGTTTCCCAAAATATCATCTATAAAAAGGGGTTCGCTAAGTTTTGGAGAAAAAATGTCTCATTACAGCCACTTAGAGAATCCTAAAATAGGAAAAAGGCTACTCCTAGAAAAAGGTTCACATGTTTCAAAGAGATTGATTCCACAACATTCTCATGTGAAATCTTCCAGTATTTAATTCTTTTCATAGTTAGAAACATCCTACTTCCGTATAGTTTAGGGTTTTTTTGCTAAGACAAAAAATTGATTACTTTTTCTACTTCTGTTGAGTATGTTAGCAGTCTTGTTACAACTATCTTTAACACAACCATAAGATATATAATGTAACATAAAGGTATCTTTTCTTAGGCAGAATAAGCCCATTTGAAATATTTCTGAAAGATTGCATTACCTTATTACCCATGACGTCGACCTCTAGGCTCCCTGCAGGTTTGGTTTTGAACACCACTGTCAAACATGAGGTCCAAAGTTGATGTAAAGTGCTGCTTATCTAGAGCAAACCCATGATTTCCCATGTGCTACGCTCCTGCTAATACATTCGCAACGACTACTGCTTTCTTGCCAATACTGCTTTTTTTGCAACAGCTTCTCATGGCTGACTCTCTGAGCGTATGTTCCTCCAAACTTTTCCTACCAGCCTTCAAACTATGTTGCCACCTTCTTTTTTTGAAGTGCTGTTCTCTGCTGTTCTCATTCCTCTTATTTCAAACTCACTTTTATCGTATCTGAGAGGCCTCCACCTTTATGTTTTCGGATGTTCTGCCCCATTAAGACCAAATAAAACTAGTTATACACTCTACCTGTTGAGGATGTAGAACCACATCTCGACAATTCCAAGAAAATATCTTTTTATTTATTTATTTTATGCTTTAGTAGTTGTTTAAAGTGTTCGACCACCTCTTCTCCCAGACTGGTTGGAGGTAGCCCTCCCTTTTGAAACCCTGTTTTTAATTCTCTGAGAGACTTTTGATCTATCTGTCTTCTCTTTTAGAAGATCATAAACACATTCATGGTAATGCAATGTTGCCTTCTCTTTTTCCCAGCCTTTCTTTCCTGAACAGCCTGTACTCTTCTATATCAACACTCCAATCCTTTGATTTATCCTACAAAGTCTCTCTCTTGCCAATTAAGTTATAGCTTTGTTTGTGTAGCAAGACATCTCGTTCTGTCTGTTTATTCCACATACTCTTAGAGATACCTAAAATGTCTGGCTAGTTGCCCTGGAATCCTGCCTCTTTTTTCCCTTTATCTTCCAATTGAAAGATCCCACTTGTTTTCAAGATTTCAAATCTTTTACCAGGTCACCACCCTTATAAACACAGGTAAAGGTTTCAACTCTTTCAGAAAATGAGAAAGGGATCATTGCTTAGGTTTATGTTCTTCTCCTTCAACAAACTTTGCTTTACCATTACTTTATTCATGCTTTTGCCATGTAATTTTAAGGATCACAATTCAAACATCTGATTTGTGTGTCTATAATGCTGGCATTTACATGTGAGATAGGAGTCTGATCTCCTATTAGAGCTAAAAGGGATCTACTGTGGATTTAAGAGCCTGTGTGTAGGTGTCCAATGCCCTCTGAGATGCCACAGAGTATCTGGCCTAATCCCCAGAAAGGTAAGGGTCACCTATAAGACAAGTTCCTTGCCGAGGCAAGACAAGAAAAATCCTATCTGCTGGCCTCCTGTGGGTGTCTTGGGTAGCCTTGGGAACTTCAAACAGCATGAAGCACCTCGGCATTGGTGTTTGCTCCCTTCAGTCAGTGCTTAGAGACTATTTATCTCATCCTGAACTCAAAACACACATGCAAAGCTGATCTTTTCTCTAAGCTCCCATGACAGTATAGATTTCCATTGACTCTAAAGGGAGCTTACAACACTCTGTAGTTCAGACGTGTACACCTAAATTTAGATGTCTCTAGTCTGGAGTTGAATCCCACTCCAGCACTGAATTTGATCTGTTAGACCTGTGCTTTCCTAAAATCCCTACATTGCAAGACTGTGCCAGAAAAAAATCTCAAAAATGTAACAGCTGGGTATTTTGAAAGAATGTAAGTGCTGACTGGGAAGCACAGGTACCTGAAAATAATCATGGATGACAAAAAGTAAATGGCTTTGAAAAACACCAAAAATGTAAAGGATGTCTATTCTGCTATTCCTTAAAAAATTGCAAAAGAAATCAGTGAACTTTAGTGCACCAATTTCCACCCTCTGATGTCAGAAAAAATAAGCTTAAATCACTCAAAAACTCTGGGCAGGAGAAGAAAGGAGAAAGAGTTTGTAGCATGTCAGTAAAAATAACAGATGTGAATTCTGGAGAAGTGACAAATTTAGGTAGATAAAGAAAGTTTAATTGCTTGCTGGACACTAAAAATATTGGGATTTAAGTAATAATAAAATGTGAAGTCTCTCTAGAGTTCTGCGTACTTCTAATGCAAGCTGCAAAAATAAAATTAAATAGCAATTTAACTGCCAATAAAGCTAGGGGTCCAGCTTCCCTCTATTAAAATACAAATCCCAAATATCTTCTCACCTGAATAACTTGGAAATCTTGAAAAAGTCAGACAAGGACCTCCTTGTCATAACTGAAATTAAGGTTGAGCAAATACCAAAATTTGGTATTGGAATTTTTTTCCAGTAGTTCACTGGTGTTTGGCCTCATCTTTCTTTTTTCTTTTACTGAAAACAAACCAACAAAAAAGCAAACAAAGAAATACAGTTCAAGATTCTAGTTGACCTGGCATAGAAAAAGAGCCTGAGTCTAGGGGTCCCACAGCTGAGGTCAGTACTTGTCTCCTTTAAGGAAAGCGTAGCTATTTATTCACTTCCCTGGATCAATGTCTTTCCCTCTACTTCTTCTTCCTCTTGCACGTTCCTGTCTCTCTCTTCACTAATGACCCTTTTCACAAGCTAAGCCTTCACAAGAACTATTTCTCCGCCAACAAACGTTTCATTAAAAATGAAAGATTTCTGCCACTTTTTTCCCCCTGCTTCTTTCACAAATTCCTCATGTTCTTCAATCATTCAATAAAAGGAATCTCTTTTTCGCAAGTCTTGGAAACTTGAGTTTTGAGTAATGCCATTTAAGTACATAAATGGCAATACACTGAGTTATGTTGAAGGAAAGACTTAATAGTATGGAATGCCTGGTGTGGGCTGGCAAGAACAATTTGCCGCTTGCAAAAAGTTCTGGCTGGGAGAAGCGCACGGCCTGTAACAATACAACTAATGGAATTAACTTGTTACAGATTTCATAAATTAGATTAATTACAGAAAAAAAAAAAAAAAAAAAGATAATCCTTACTCTTTGTAACAATGTAGTGTCCAAAACAAACATAGAAAAAATTCTAAACTGCAAAGAGAGATGCATTGTACTGTGTGATTTCACATTTTACATCATTGCTAATGAGTAATAGATGAGGAGAAGCATATTTAAATTTACATGAAAAGCACAGGAACCTGAGGAAATCTTCTTCCACTATCCTAAATTAATAAAAATTAATACAATTCATGTTTTAATTAATTGAGATTATTTAAAATAATTGCTTTAAATTTCTGTCTTATGCATGTAAATCTCCATCTTAGTGAAAATTTAATAATCTTTTAAACTTTCATGCTACTAGTAAGAAAAGCTGTCATTTATACAAAAAGAAAAGATGCTGAGACAGGAATACTATGGCACCTTTTATCTAACACTGAGCAGGTCTGGTTAAAATTTCTGCATTGCTGTTTCTTTCCTCTTCAAAGGTAATGAGCCATCTCTCCAGGTAAGTCAATTCATCTTTGCTGATTTGGGTAAAGTTACACTGATTCGCACCTGTTGCAGATGTTCTTACCTGTGATATTAGAAGGGTAAAGCAATTAGTATTTTCTAAATGCTTCAACTTTCTCTTATTTTTCAAGCTGCCTTTAGTCTTTGTTTTTCTGTTTGTAGTGGTTCATGAAATAAAATAAGAGATACGCCCTAGTGATATTTACACAAACTGCAGAGAGAAGGGAAAAAAGCTCAGTCTGCTTGGTGTTTTGGATATATAAGATTTAGCTGAATTGCAAATGGTCAGCTGCTGGGCATGCGTCAGTAGGTGTTCTGAGGAGAATGGTGTAACATGAGGGTAGAAATGGAGAAGATCCCAAGGGGAACCTAATTTGGTATGACATTGTGAGCAGATTAAAGGAAGGCCCAGTCATTCTGCTGCCATATAACCTCTAAAACCTCAATATGCTATACGGGTTTCACAGAATGTTTAATTTTCCCCCTATACCTCTCTCTCCCTGCCACAGTACTTACTGCTGAGAAACATTTGGCAGCTAGCTACGTGCTAGGAATAAAATATACTAGCATACACTCAGAATGTTGCAAAGATTCAGACCCCACTGTCCTGAATCAGAGACTATTTACTTCATTTTCATCTGAGTAATACCACAGAGATTTTATCAGAACATTAGTTTAATTGGGAATTATGAGCATTGGCAAGACCCACAGGAGACTGCTAATGGGTTATCATATGTAAAATGCCAGAAAGCGTAAAGCACGCTGATAGTGCCATGTTGCATTCACCCCTGAAAAGAAGAAATGTCACAATGATACACGTAAAAAGACGAAGGAAATACTGTTAATTACAGAGATATTTGCTTGTCAAAAATTAAACATTACACTCAAAACACGACGTGGTTTCTCAAGATCTAATATGGAAATGTATGGGAAAAAAAAAGCAGTCTCTGGGAAGTGAACACCAAATACCTCTGAAACTAAGTTTTGTCTACACTTTCAATCTGTAGTAACACAGTGCAACCTTGGTAGTGCTGAGAGCATGCACAAGGGGTACAAATACTCCAACAATAGGTAGATCAGCTCACACTAACAATTCCAATGCAGCTTAATGTTGTAGCCTTTCCCACACTTCATTGGAAGGGTCTTTGCACTAGGGCTCCTCTGCTTACCCAGCTCTCTCTCCTTACCTGGGTGTGGATGTGCACGCATGGCTCTATGGGTATATATATATATATTCATATGCATACACATATGTGTGTGTACTAGAATGACTGGGTCAGCTTCCCAAAACAGCTGCTTTTGGCATTTGATCTGTATTGGAATCAATACGAGTTGATCTCATGAGCTCAATTAACACCTCTTAGGAAGAGCGCTGCAGAGACCTGTTACAGCGTGCCTGCATTGCACTCTGCTCTGGGGCACCAGGCCGTTTTCTGAGCAGCTCCCCAAAGGCACTACGCTTCTGCTGAAATCTTAATCGCAACTAATTTGGGGCACGTCTAAAATATGTATGCCAGTGGTTCACACAGCAGTCAGATGCAGCGGCTCGATGCTGCGGCCGTGGAAGTCCCAGAGCGGAATCAATCTGGCTTTTTCCCCGCTCAGCTCCTGCTGCACTTAAGGCAGAGTAGCTGCATCACTGCTTCTTTCTCCTCTGCCGCCCGCGGAGGCCTGGTGCCCGCACAAATAGCTGCCACCGAGAGCCGTGTAGCTGGCAGTTCCTTAACATTTGCTGTAACGGCATTTTCAGGCTCGCCTGCTTCGCCAAGCGCTTCACGGCTCAGTGCTCTGAAGTCCCTCCCGGAGACACGGGTGAAGCTCAGCACGAGGGATGCTCTTGCTCTTGGCATTTTTTGCACGCACGCCCCCACACCCCTACCCACCCCCGGGGCAGGGCGCCGCTCGGCTGTCCGCTCCTTCCCTGTGCTTATTTGACACCCTCCTCCTTCTCCCCCGCGGGAACCTGAAGGTGGAAGCCCTTCACGCAGTGTGACAGGCCCAACCAGACCTCGGTGGCACGGTGCCCGCTGGTTTTAAGCAGGACTCAGCCTCTTGGTGGGGCGGTGCAGGGCAGGTGAGGATGGGGACCGGAGGGGATGCTCGCCCAGTCCTGGGGCACCGCAGGCTCTGCATACGGGGGGAGGTGCCCCCCGCACTTCGTGCCTGCACCCTGTCCCGACCCCAAAATGGGGCGCCGAGTCTGATCGGATTTCAAAAGAAAACTAAAAGAAAAAAAAAAAAAAGAGATATCTGGCTGCTCTGTGCCTTCTCAGCATCTCTGTTTCTGCACATTGCGCCTTTATCTCACCATTTCTAAGCTCGCGCATTTAAGTTCTGCACTAATTTTTTAGGGAAAGGAAAAGTAAAGCGAGGAGACGGTGCCTGGCCTCATTCCCTCTGCTCCTCCGCTACGAGCCTGGGCTGTGCCTCTGTCCCCCGTAGCC
>JAHREE010000294.1:1532794-1546005 GCA_033628505.1 Tringa tobata
GGTACAGGGTCATATCGTGTCTGATTTAAGATTACCCCCAGTATATTTGTATATAGTAATTTATATCAAAAAACATTTCTACTGACAAGTCTTGAAAAAAGCTCTATAAAGGGGATTTTTGCATCAAAGGTCAGGTTCTTTTCTCCTAGCCACCACAAATTTGATTCCCAGTTGTAAACCAACCATATATCTTCCTTTCTGGAGAGAGAGAGAGAGAGAGAAACCTCCAGTGGACACACTAGTCCATTTACTTAGCACACATGACATAAAGCAGGAGGACTCACTCTTTGCAGGTATTTATTGTTGCTGATTGTTGTTGGATTTCACACAGCTAAAGTAAAACAAAACGAATCTCACCCTAGTGGTTATCCAAAAATAAGAGAACTTATTCAGGGGGGACAGAAAATAGACGTCTGTTCTCCTCCAGGGTATCTCAAGGTCCAATTTACCTTCATGGTATTGATGCAGACATGGTGACGATAACTAGATGACTGCAACATAACTCAAATATCCTGTTGTCTGTTCTCGGGATTTTTAAGAGTCTGTGGTTGGATTGGGTAGCTGAAATACAGCTTGTAACTGTGCCAGGGGAAACGGGAGTGTCAACCGGACCCATGTAAGAGAAGAACACACAGTTCTGGGCGCTCGCATCCCACCTCCTGCGAGAGCAAGATGGCTCTCTTCCGGAGAGAACATGCTGCATCTGCGGAGCAAGGGAAAGCGAGCACAGATTCTCTTCAGATGCTCTCAATATTGCCATCTCCACAATGTACCTTTGTCTACTGAATACATAATTACAACAGAAATTATCTTTCAGTGATGACATACTTGTTTTAATCTCTGTTCATGTGGAAACGTTCGTTATTATCAAAACACTTCAAAATAAATCCCTTCTGCTACGCTTCAGCACTGACTGCTACATACAGCCTGCCTATCTTCAACTGGAAAATAACTGAAATATCCCATTTGTGTTTTGCTTATACTCACAACATTTTGTTTTAGATTGGGAGATGTTTGCCTTTCATTTTTGATGGTAATCACTTAAAGCGATTGAACTTGTTTATACTGGCTGGTGAGTTTGTTTTTCAAATTGGGTGCGCTGTATAGTACATTTATACCTGCGACACCATCAGTTTCAAAAACATACACTTTCCCTATGGTGCCTTTAACTATCTAGGAGATACCCTACAGAAGGAATTTTGGCCATATATAAAACCAAAACCAACTTGCCTACAGAACAGTTGTCTAATCTGCTTTAAGCCTCGCAGCTACAAAACTTTCAGAAGGCAGTAACTGCTTGTCTTTGAATTCATCGAGACACCTTAACGTCAGACCTGTGAGTCAAAGCTAGTCTTTATAGCTTTCAGAAGGAACCTAGTAAGTTCGTAGGGTGATTCATGTGACCTGTCTTGAAGGAAATTAATTGCCCTCTGCAGGGGGTGCATTTCTTCCCATTGTTAATAAAGGAAGATGCGATGACGAACCAGCCTTGGATGTCAGTGTTTTGGATTCCTCGGTTAGCAAATATGAATCTCGCCTTTATTTTTCAAATTGAAGTACTTCATAATGCCACATAATCATTTAAGTCTAATATAAAGACTATGCTATCGTAATTGTTTAAAACTGATTAGGAACCTGGCACCTATGGCACAGAGATTACATGTTGCAAATTGATGGCGTAGGGAGGTGTTCGTATATAGGTATTTGTTCTAAGTGCTGTCCTTGTATTTTTTTCTGAAAGGTATCAGGCTTAGTACAGAGCAATTGCAAAATAATATTTTGGCCTGCCCACTTACATAAAAATACTTTATTCATGATTGTTTAACTTAGTGATATTAACTTGGAGCATATTTGTTTATGCACTGAGACCAGTTGTACCAAATATTGACGTGATTTGAGATGATTACATTTATTGCTGCAGTGTCTTTACATAGAACTAAACTTCCACATAACTTTTTTTTTTTTTTTTCCTTGATTGAGGATTTGCTTCTTCCACAATACTTAAAACAAGTACACCCAGCAAGGGTTTGAATCTCCCTCCTTTTGAGTATGTCCACAAGAGAGGGAAGCAGGGGATGTTCAGTGAGCTGGGTTGCATTTCAGTGGTCGGGCCCTAGTCCAGCCTCCGAGCTGCATTGACTTACTGAACTAACTGAGAGCACACACTGGATTTTGTAAGGATGGGTTAGGATAAAAGAAGGATTTCTCACTCACCCCCAGAGTGCTTCCTCTTCGCTCCCTTCCTAGAAACAGCCCTTGTTTCACTGCTCCTGCTGCAGGTTTTAGGCCAGGTGGGAGCTTTCTTCCACCTGAAGAATTCCTTTGGGTTAACTGCAGACAGGATCTAGCTTCTTAGATATTTATAAATTTAAAAAAAAAATAAAAATCCAGTGCATAACTTAGGATATGGATGCATGCCTTCAATGGGCTCTGTCATTTTAATTTATTAAAGGAGTGCTACTTTCATAACTGGCTATTTCCTTGCTTAGTACCTTCAGTGAAGCACCATACTGTTTTACCAATGATGTGCTCCTGTGCATTCATTCCCACTCGCTTGGTCAGTATGTTAAGTCCAGAAATTGCAGTCAGTATGTTAAGTCTAGAAATTGTGCTCTTGGTGGCACTGAAGAGCATTTCGTTTGGCTTTAGTGTTATGAAGCGCCAGAGTCTCTGGGGAAAAGCCAACCACCTAACCCTGAGGAGAGGTTTAGGCCAGCAGTACCCGTGTGTGGGGCTGCAGGTCTGTCTGATGAGATGCGTTGAAGGAACTCCTTAGCTGGTCAGTCCTCTAAGCTTCACTAGTTCTTCAGGGCACTGCTAGTAACACCCAAGAAATGAGTAACTTAGCACAGTGTATCTTGCCCTACCCAAAGCCCAACTGTTAAGGTACTTATTTTCAGGAAGGATCATCGCTGGTTAATAATTCTCCTCAGTAATGATATACAACCAGGCTTCTCTTAAAACCAAGTTTTTTTTTTGACTTTGGGCAAGGTAGCAAGGGCATGAGTGGGACTTCAAGGTGGAGAGAAATAAGTTGACATTTCAAACCAAAAATGGACAAAACAGTAGATGTCTTCATTTCAAAGCAGTCATATAAGTGAAGGACAATGAAGACCATGATTCTGTTGAGAAATATGAAGCACATCCAAATAGGGCAGCTCATGCTCATATTCTCCATGATAATCCCAATGACAGTTAGATAACAGACATCTTTCAAGGCTTGATTTCCTTCTGGAAACATAGTGGTTTGGTAGAAAAGTATTCTGGGGCAAAATAATCATCTTATTCTGTTACTGTTTTCTTGCCTAATTGCTATTTACTGCTATTTTAACACTCTTTACTTAAACCCTTTGCTGAAGAATAAAGCCTACAATAAAAATTATCTGAAACAATCAACAAATAATAGCAAAGCTTTCTGGTCAGCACATGATGGTGTTCATTCTGAAGAGATAAGATGCTACCTGTTTTTTGTAATTTAACTATAATTGAAGAAAGTAACCAAACGTAAAGAAGTCTTGTTCTACTGAAAGCAATGCTTCAGAGGGTGCTTCTCGTTAAGCATTGACATCATTCTCTCCTCAGTATGAGGCATTTGCTTGAATTCAGGTTTAAGGAGTGTAATTTGAAAGTTCTGGTGAACATTTTATATATGATAACAAAGAAAAATATCAATACTACACAAATTCTTATAGAGAATCCAGCATTGCTTTAGCAATTTTACAGGTGACAGAATTATGTTAAAGATGTTTCTACAACGTGTGTTTGCCTTCTCCTTTGGAAGTGTTACTTTGGTTCACAGAGATGCAACTCACTATTTGATTTTTTTTTTTCCTATTCCTTTATCATAGCTGTCTGAGAACACTCCTTTTCTGGTCTTATTACATAGATAGCTGTCCTTTAAGAAGCTGATTTTATATCCAAAGTTATCATATTGAAAAACATTTTCAGCAGCTTTTTCATATCATAAAGCTTCCTAAAATCCCACTAGCTGCCTGCATTTTGATTTATTTGCGTACTTACTTGTTTTAGATTGCAACAGTGTGTGCTCTTTGGGCTTGGAGAAACATGAAGATCACAGGTGAATTTAAAATCATGGTAGTGGTCATAGTAATTTGAAATTCTAGCACCCTAATGTGCTAATATTACAAAATACAAAATGAAACAATTGTGTCTTCTTATCAATCATACATGCATTGGTTCAGATGGAAGATGTAATTTTGAAAATTTACCCCCTTGGTTCCAAGAGAATTATAATGCTCTGGCAGCTTCTTGTTTCTTCTCAATAATTTAGCAGTTTATGAAAAATATATTGTGTCCCCTTCACACTGATGCAGTCAATGCAATTACAAGTTGTGTAGAATCTAGTCAAAAATCTTGCTGTTGTTGAGTATTTTACAAAAATATGTAGGCCTGAAACATTAATCTATTTGGCATCATTGCGATGGTTGCGACCTGCATCTGCTCTGTGTAATGTTGGGATGAGTCTCAATCATTTTCTTCATTTGCTATCTAAATATTTTTTTTCTGTTGCAGTTCACAGACTCATATATTGGATCTTTTCATGGAGGGAAGCAGTGAATCTTTGCTTTAATGCTATAGTTGACAAGGACTAAAATCTCACTGCATCTCATTATATGAATTCCTGCATCTTTCTGTTGCTGGGGAATGTGCTGTAAGAATGAAAATTAAGTAGGCAATGACACGTTTAATTTTTAAACCAAACCTCTTTTTTAAGAGTTTGTAAAACATTCAGGAGCCATTCTGAACAGTTTTTTATAGAATTGCCAGAAAACTGATTGCCATTTCAAGATTATAGCATATCAAAGCAAAGAAGTCAGCCTTGGAAGTCTCTATTATAAGCAGAACTCAAGTGTACTATTACATATTCAATATGTTCGAGCTGTTATGCATACTTCCAGTAGATCACGTATATTTCATTGAACATAAGGTAACACAGTTTTGTTTTAACATTTTATCTACTTATGTCAACTGTGAAACCAGGTGTTGTGTTATGAAGGAGTCATCAAAATTTTTGTGCCGTTTCCTCAACTTTGCTTAATGTCTTGTGACATCTTAATAACTCTTCTGAGTAATAGCTCAAAACACTGCGGCAGAGCTGATAGCTAACACAGGTATTTTGCTACCAGGTTTTGTAGGAATGGTAAATAATTCTGATTCTGTTTTGATAATTTTGAAGAAAATAGTAGTGTCTTCATCCATGATCTGAAAGATTTACAAATGCCTAAATTGTATTCTGTGGCAAAATATGCTTATAGATTTTTTTTTTTGTGTGTGTGTGTATATACATATAACACACATATATTTATATACCCACAGAACAGAACACATATGTATTTACATGTATAGAGATATTTATGTGCAGTATGTGACTGAGATGCACTAAAGGTTAATTTTTGCAGTGGTGAGTGAAAGAGAAGAGCTACCCAGAGGTCAGGAATACAACCCATTAAAGTGTCTATCTTGCGTGTGTACACACAGTTATCTGTATTGCATTGGCTGGAAACATTTACCTCTCTCTGCACTTGCTTACATGATTTAAATGTTTGAGTCCAGTTCTTGGCCAAGTATGGCTTCTTTGCCACCCCAAGCAAATAAGAGCTGGGAATTTAACTATAATGGCAACCTACCAGGACATGGAAAATTTGTAGCCATCCAGAGGCTGTTCCTTTCCTCACAAGTTTAGAAACTCACAGGAGGTGGAGGCTTCTTTAATAGCCAGCAACTTCTGGGCATGGAGCTGACACCTCTGACACTCTGCTAACTTGGACACAGCTCCTACTAGTTAATTTTTGTGCTAAGTCTGGTAGCAAATATAGCTTTACTAGGACTAAGCCAGTATCTTTCACTTTGTTTATTATCCAGAAGGATTTTTTTTTTTAAAACTTTTATGTAGAAATAATAACTCTTCTGTTTAAAAACACAGCAGTCTATTAATCATGTAAGTCTAACAATAGCATTTTAAACTGTTTGATCCTTAGCTGAACTGCACACGGCAGCTGTCGGGGAAAGATTCTGAAAAGAGGCAGGATACTCCTGTGCTCTGCTGCTTCAAAACTTCCTCAGAAACCAGCTTCTGAGTGTAGAGACAACAGTGTGCATGATATAAAAAGACAAGCTAGTTGATCCTTCAGGATCCTGCTGTTTCACAAAGATTCATGGCAGTGGCAGAACCCTGGGGGCTGACTGTGTTTTGTGATCTCTTCCACTCGAGAGTAAGAACTGTTATGAGAACAGAGGAGGATACAGGCACAGTGAAAAAGGGGATTTTAGAGTAAGTGGTCTACATCATCTAAGCCAATCTGGAAAATATCAACCTGGCCTGACAGTTCCAACCCCTCTGTGGCATTCTCTTGAGTACAGTCCTTCTCGATTGGTTCAGAAAAACAGTTACTTGAAATATCTGATAAATCACCCTTGTTGACGTGAACAAGAAGAACATAAACAATATTACATCTTCTTGCCTTAAACCTCCTGATCATCTCTGTACTCGCCTATCTACAAAACACTGAACAAGGAGCCCCTTTTTTGCCTGGACCTGTAGAGCAGCTGCACAGGGTGATTGAGTCTAAAGGAACTGGGGAGGACAAAGCCAGCAAATCCCTCTGACTTCTCTAGATAACCATGTGTGAGTTAGTCATATACTCGTCCTTAGGAATTACTTTTCAGATCTTGATCTCATATGCTCAAAAAATACTTTAAATTTGTCAGAATCGTGGCACAGAAAGGTCAAATTACTTCTGACTCATTATCGTTAATATCTACTGATAATAGATAATTTATCTGGTTGCTTTGATTGTTAGCTAGTAATTTACGCAATGGAACTGGTAACTTCCGAGATCAAATAAGGGTAAGTGCTAATACCAAGAAGGAATTAAAAAAGATTTGACTGGGATTGTCAGGTCAGAAATGAAGATGACAACCAAAAGCTGTACACAAAATAGGGTGGCTAGTTCAAGTGAAGTCTGTGGCAGCTGTTTTGAAGAACATAGCTAAAGCCCAAACTCATTTTTGCTGACTTCCATAAGGAGGACTCTTTTCTTCATTGATTGGGTGATAGGTTTTCACAGGCGTGTTTTCACAGTTCTGACATTCAACTGCTTATCTCCTTGTTGCTGATAATCATATATTCCTCATATATTCCATTTTTAATAATTCGATTATTTTACTGTGCCATACCAAAAAATATCCCCTGAGGTCTGTTCCAGTGTCCCTGAAACATAGACATACCTGAGGGCCTTAGGATTTCTCCTCCAGCTGTCTAAACCTTGAATGCCAATGTGAAGAAACTGAATAGCCCTCTTCAGGAGCTATCATTGTCTTCAAGTTTACTGAAGGCTGCAAAAACCTCGAAAGTCCTTCACTGAGTGAGAGATCCTGAGTAATCTTACCTTAATATGTCTAGACTGCTGACAATTAATCTGTTCCTAATCAGAGGGCTGAAGTGGAGAAGAGCAATAACTGCAAGCCTCATCTCTCCCATTTTCCTCTGCTGCCTTTCTGGGTTTCAGTAGTGGTCAGAAATGACTGAAGTAAAATTGGTAAGTACAGGTACCCCCAGGTTTCCTATAATGCTAAAAAAGAAAAGAGGACATGTCTGTATCATGTTTTATTTAACAAAAAAAAAAAAAAAAAGTAAAGAAGTTGCTACAGGATTACAGGTATAAAATGGATTAGAGATGAGAACAGAAAGCAATAGTAATTAAGACCAATTTAAAAGAAGGTTTAACAGCTGTTCAATTCCAAAAGATTAAGAAACCATTTAAATAAAACACACAGAACAGGAGGAAACACACCAGGGAATAGACAAATACTAAAGAGATTTCAAAGAGGTTTTAAGAGTAGATAAAACCATGGTTTGCTGAAGAGTGAAGAGATGGCTTGAAGAACAAGATTAAAAAAATTGAGTGGTACGGTAAAGCCAGATCACAGTCAGCCGAAAAGCACTTGCCCTGTAATTTGCTAGTGTAACTGACTGAAATGGGTAGTAGGAATTTGAAAAATAGTAGTATTTAGGATATACAATAACCAGAGCTATTGAACTGCACTTCTAGTGTAGCAGTGCTGCTGTACTTACACACGTGTAAGTCTACATTGCTTTCTGACCTATAGTACCTGGAACATTTAAACAGAAATCTTACATTAATTAATTCATTTATCATTTCCTTACCCCCCAGCTCTGCAAAGATTTATTCCATGCACTATGAGTGATCCCCTACCCAGCTAAGTAAAAGTTTTCTTTGCCACTGACTTTAGCTGTGATATTACTTCAACTACTCAGTAGTCGTTATGCCTTTGATATTTCAGCAGCAGTCAAGATCCAAAGATACTACAAATGGTGGGACAAACTGGATTACTAAAGTGTTGGCAGTAGAGGGTGGAACATTTTACCATATACCATCTTGGAGATGTCACATGAAAGAAATCAAAGGGTACATGAGAATGTGCTTAAAATTGCCTGGGAAAGCACAAAGAAAACAAAATATGATAATACCATTGGAGCCTTAAATAACATCTGAGTGACGCCAAAAGTTGGCTATGTAGTATCATGGATGTAATTGCTGAGCTGTAGCAGTCCTGGCAGCTTTTGAGAATCAAACGAATCATGTCTTTGGGTGATACAAAGTTCTTAATCGTATTTCATTCTCAAAATATTTTCTAGCTGTTGAATAAGAAGCATCTCAGACCAGTATCTACACTGCCTGTTGACAATCAAGTAGGAGAGACTCCAAACAAAGAAAGAGTTGTAACAGATCTTTTAAAGTTAATATGCTGTACTTGAACAGATAGATGAAGCTGGGCAATGGAAACAATCCTTTTTTCACATAAAATCAATTGAAAGTGTAAGACTACCATTTCAAGTGTCAGCTGATCTTGATAATTTGTGTTTTTCAAAGTGCTCTAAAAATTTAGTTGTTACTTTCTCTAGAAGTAAGTGTTGATTTCCTAAGTATAGGGTATGTAAATCTCATTACTTGTGTGAAGTAACACAGTGAACTCATAAACTGTGGTGGATTAAAATAGCTGGAATTATAATAGCTGAAATGAAGGAAATAACCCGTGTTGAAGTTAATAGAAGTTTTTCAAAGAACTTTAATACAGGCACAGCCTTACTGCCTCCATCTAAATTCTTTTAAGCCTAATAGCTTGTGTTTGACAGTGACAAAAAATATATTTCTAGGCAGGAGTCCAGTAATACAGGAAGCATATACCATCATTTTTGTAATACTCTCCCAAACTCCAATCACTTTCAGTGCATGGTCTTTGTTTCCATGAAACAGACATGGTTTCTCTGTTTTGTATTTCTTCGCAGATTTTTGTTGCATTAACTCATCCAGTCTTCCTTGTAACCCATATACACTTTTAGCATCTTCACAATCCTTCAGCAATGAATTCCTTAAGTAACTGCCTGAAGACTAATCAGCTCTTGTTTTTCTTGAACCTGACTTCTGCTGCCTTTGTTTGGTTGCTCCTGGATCTCGTATCTGAAAAGCCAGTGAACAATTAATCCATGTCTGTCCTCTTCTTGACACCCATAATTGCGCAGATTTGTATTATACCTTCCATCTATCATTATTTTACAAAGTGAAGATTTGTAACTTGCTTAGTCATTCTACTTCTGGAAGCTATTCTGTAAGTTTAATCATTCTGCTGCCCTTCTCTGAATGTTTTCAGGTGCTACTGGCTACTTTTTGAGATAAGGAGCCTAGAAATGCATGTTCAATCCTTTGTGCCACTCTGAAACTAAAGACACATATACATTTCCATTAGTAAGAGTGAAGCAAATTCTGGTTGACAGGAAATGGGCATATTAATTAGAGAAAATTCATTGTATCTTTTGGGAACCATGTCTCCAAATTCTTTGCCTCGCCCCTTGTTATGAAGGAAGAATTACAGAGTACTTTCTTTTTCCTGAAGCCAGCTTGGCAGAGGTAGCTGAGACGTGGGAATATAACTGGTCATGACTCATTTAGGCTTAGACGAGAAAGAAAGATTTATAAAGTATCTTCTATTTTGTTTATGGAAGTCTATTTCAATGCTGGGAGCATAACTTCTATTCTTCTATTTGAAGTAAAGATCAAACAGTTTTGTAAAACCTGAATCATTATCTTCTGGAAATGCTTGCTAATACTAGTAATCAGTCCTTTTAATTCCTGTGCATGTGTTAAAATTCTGCTTATTACTCACTGTAGCATATGGATCTCATGCAAATCATACAAGAACTTTCATTATTCACTTGAACTTCAACTACTTTTGCACCCTTAATGATTCTCTGTCTAGCTGAACTAGTCATTTTGAGTTTGTTAAAAACACATCTCAGTCAGGCCTGTGGAACTGTGGAACTTAAGAGAATGGGAGTTTACTGAATCATTAAATACTGAAAATAAGAGCAGGGAGACTACCCACTGAGCCATTCAAAATCCACCATTCTTTTATGTCTTTTGCATTCTAATTACACATATCACAAAGTTACAATCCCTCTTTTTCTTCAGACTTGAAGTATAAAATTTCAGTGTATGTGTTTCTTTTCAAGACATCCAAGGAAAATAAGTCAGAGATACTTTAACAAAAAGCTTAACAGTATGTTTAATTTTCCAGTTTGCTTGTTGAAGGGAAAGGAGGCATCATTAAATCGCATTTCTCTCATATCTACCTGGAAAATTTAGAATTTATATTATAGTACTGTTGAGATACATTCATAGGCAAGTTCCCACTCACTTGGCATTGACAGAACCATAACCCAGCCATGGGCTATAGTGATTCTTATTTTCACCAGAGTAGTGTTTGAAAACTTCATATGTGCTAAAGAGCATTGTCATAGAATAATAGATTCAGAGAATGGTTTGGGTTGGAAGGGACCTTTAAGATCAGCTAGTTCCAATCCCCCTTCCTTGGGCAACCCCCTACCACTAGACCAGGCTACTCAAAGCCCCATCTAACCTGGTCTTGAACACCTCTAGGGTTGGGACATCCATAACTTCTCTGGGCAACCTGTTCCAATGTCTCACCGCCCTCACAGTGAAGAATTTCTTCCTAATATCTCATCTAAATCTACCTTTATACATTTTAAACTATTACTCCTCAACCTATCACTACACTCCCTAATAAAGAATCTCTCCCCACCTCTCCTTTAGACCGCCTTTAGGTACTAGAAGGCTGCTATACCTTCTCCCTGGAGCCTTCCAGGCTGAACAACCCCAACTCTCTCAGCCTGTCTTCATAGGAGAGGTGCTCCAGCCCTCTGACCATTTCTGTGGCCCTCCTCTGGACCCACTCCAACAGGTCCACATCTGTCTTGTTCTAAGGACTCTAAAGCTGGATGCAGTAATCCAGGTGGGGTCTCATTAGAGTGAAGTTGAGGAGCGGAATCACCGCCCTGGTCCTGCTGTCCACAATTCTTTTGATGCAGCCTAGGATGTGGTTGGCTTTCTGGGCTGCAAGTGCGCATTGCTGGTCCATGTTGAGCTTCTCATCAACTAATACCCCCAAGTCTTTCTTCTCAGGGCTGCTCTCAATCCATTCTCCACTCAGCGTCTATTTGTACTTGGGATTGCCCCAACCCAGGTGCAGGACCTTGTACTTGGCCTTGTTGAACTTCATGAGGTTTGCACCAGAATTCCCTAATGCTACAAGGTGTTGTCTTAGTTATTGTATATATGAACAGCTGAAGTAGGGGTAGGCTGAGTAGGTGAACGCAACACATAAAGTCCATGGCTGAACCATTTCCAAACTTTGAGGAACATTAACCTTGGAAGTGTTTCACTGTCTGTGTTTCCCATCCTGTCTTATAATCAATTTTTAATTGCACACAATACAAAAGCAGTATGTCACGCATATCTTTGGCAGAGCATTAGGGATGACAATCCTGTAGTTCAGGAGTGCCACAAAGTCTATAACTCAAGTCACTGCTATGTAATCTGAATAAAACACTTGTGCTTTTAATTTTGTTGTGTTGCTGGGTTCTTTCCTCATCAACTGGATTGTAAAGCTTTTTCTGCTTTTGATGTGTTTTGATCTGGGATTCAAATACTCACTTGATTCCAGCAATGCCCCAGTGTCTTGAGCTTATTGACATAGATCATGCAGTTTGACAACATTTCTCCAAAAAACCCTTGGGAGATCGCATTACTGTCTCAGAAAGAAAAAGGCTTAGCCTGCATTGGCTCAGCTCAACTTTTGCTGAAAATCCTGACAGGGTTACAGAATACCACAGAAAAGCTTTAGTCATATTTGACTAAAGGAAAAAAAAAATATGAAAACAGAAATGAAATGGTGGTATGTACAGCATCCTTGAGGTCCTTTAGTTTTCTCTCTTGGACATCGATGATGAATAATCCTTACTGTTAAGGGTGGCCAACTCTGGTTATGGGACACAGGGGATTCAACCTAATGGATGGGAGGCTGCAGTTACATGTCCTCAGGTCCAACCTGTTGCCATGCTGAGCATGTATTCCCAAAAGAAACATATGTGCATGTGGGCACACACATATACAATATACAGAACATGGCTGGCCACACAGATTGACACAATCAGAACGCAATGCCTTTACCAGCATTTCCACCCAGCACTCCCATAAACGTGAACACTACCGAAGGTCTAGTCTGATCCTGTTCCTCCTCTGTATGCCAGTCCCTCTGGTTGCTGGCCTTAAGCACTCTGCCTAGCCAGTAGGTGGTCCCAGGTCCCCCAATCTCCCCTCGTTGCTGGCAGCTGCACCTAATAAAACCCTTAAGCTCACTGTCCCACTCCAAGTGCTGGTACTCAGGCCTCTTACCCTACTTGCCTTTCAATCCCACCCACTCAGAATAGAGAGCATACTTGCAAAGAAGATGGTAGAAATAGGTGCAAACTATGCAGGGCTCAGTCAGACAAGCGTATTGACCAGCAACCTGTCTGTCTAAACTTGACCAGCCCCTTGTATCTCATTGTGTCCTTCCCCCCCCTTTATTTATTTCTTACCAATCTGACATGATGCCATCTTTTCCCTGATTTTGATAATTCCTTTAAACTTTCCTCTAATAACTTTCACGCATTCCCTGTCCCCCACCCTCCAAACATCCCATAATAAGTTTTACACAATCTCAACATTCTCTTCCCCCTGCATCTCACAAGAAGTCCTTTACCCTGTAGGCAATAAGCCCCCCCTAGTTGGCATGGCTTTCTGGGTAGAGTGTTCTGCCTTGACTCTTCT